>VWZN01004548.1:322487-409827 GCA_013396955.1 Regulus satrapa | reverse complement strand
CTTTTTTTTTTTTTTTTTTTTTTTAGTACACAGATCTCAAAAGCAGTCATTACAGTAATAGACAAAATGTAATTTTGTAATGTTGTAAAGACAAAACAGTAGTTGGCTTTTATAGTAAATTCTAATTCTCTAATTTATTTGGAGGTATTATTTATCTTCCAATTAAAATAATAATGGATGAGAATGAGAAGTACTTCAATATTTGGGTATTTTCAAAATGCCATCTTTTTTTTCTGAAGTACCAGAGAGTCAAAGGGACAATTAGTAAGAAAGGAAGGAACTAACTTTATGTCAAAATCACATGATCATTTCACACCATATCATCAAATAATTTAGCTATTCAATTAAGTTCTGTTTTTATATAATGAAAAGTATGGTCTAATGGCTAAAACAGGGCACACCCTATGCTTGAATATCTGAAACTAGGAAAGGAGACTTTACTAAACCAAATAAATTAGCCAAATCTATAACAACCTCAAAACAGAACCCATACTAAGCTACAATATCCATACCCATTAACTCGGAAAATAAGAATATAGAAATATAACTGCAGCTTGTTGTGTAATGTTTAATTATGCATTTCAAATGAATAGTCCAGCTTTTGGTGGTAGGTACCACCTATGATGTTCTGGTAGAAAACCTTTAGGCACATGATGGCCTTGAAGTAACAGAGTATTCCAAAGACTTTATCAAAGAACAGTGTGTCTTCCAACAACAGAAAACAAAATATGGACAAAATGTTCTCAGCAATGTTTCCTTCTGAACGAGGGCATAGATGTGGTGAAGAAGAATTTAAAAATGGAAACCATATGGTTTGATTCTGTTCCCTAAACTCAGTATTCTGCTAGATTGAATAAATTTCCTTATCAAGTTTTTGTAGGTAACATTTTCCCATAACTAAAGAGTGGGATCAGAGTAGTCTATCACAAAGACTAATAGTGTTGTATTGACAATTGTTTTCCAAAATTCCCTTTACTGGAAAATTGAAAATTTGATACATAGAGAAACAAAAACTCCCTCTGTTTGTGTAAGCTTAAAAGGGACCAAGAGCTTAAGGTTCAATATGCCACTTTCCCAAAGCATAGCAGAGAGGCAGAGGTATGGGAGCCAGATAAAACTTTTTGTACTTGGGTTTTGGATCCAGAAGAAAAGATTGATGGGGCTAGTCGTGTTGTCTTAGCTATGCTGTTGGCTTGGAAATGCCCCGAACACGGGAAGATCAGTGAGGAACAGGAGAGAGCTGCACCAAGTCTGCTCTTGCTGTCAACTCCCTTGGCTCTTCGTCTCAGACCCAGGGGACTTTCTTGGCTCCTTCTGCACCAGGTGTTATAGAGGAACTGGGAGCTCCAGGAGCAATTAGGCCTTCCCATGGGCTGTTAGGGTTTTTCCTCATCAGGCCTCAACTGAGGTGAACGGAGTGGCTTCTACCAACTCTACAAGCAGGAGAGATGGTGGTGGGGGCCTGGCTAGTAATACCATCGCTTGCATATAAATGTTTTGAGTCATGGTGTTCAAAACAAAATACTCTGCTTTAGGGGAGGTGAGGATATTAAAATTTGCACATCACTGATTTGCAGAAGTCCGTGTTTGTTGTAGCATTGGTTTGAGGTCATACTGAAAGACAATGTGATGATTTTCTTTCAAGCAAGTATTCGCTGCATTTAGAGTACATGCAAGGTACGCACTGACCATACTGTGTGGTGAATAAGGTCATCTTGAATAGGATTTTTTTTTGGTCTCTTTTATTTTAAAATCTGATTTACAGACTAAGCAGACTCACCTGCTTTTTCTTTTTTAGTGTTACAGTTAATATCTAGGAATTGCTTTGGAAGTATTTGCTTTATGCTTTTTCGTCCAGTTACTTACCCTAGTCAAAATTACAATTTATTTTGATGTGTATCTATTCAGCAGCTGCATTATATTTTCTGTTTGTGTGATCTGCTCTCCTATGTGACATTCTTTGTGACAGGCCAGATCTGCCTGTTTGTTGTCTCTCTCCAGTCTTTGAGTCACCTGGTAAGAATATTGGCTCCCTGTCAGAATGTTCTGTCTTCAGCCAGGTTCTCTTTCCTTTCACAATTCCACCTTACAGTGAATTTGTGTACTTGGAGCCACTTACAAGTTATGAAATCCGTGTCTGGTTTTATCGCATGATTCTGGATCTTAAAAGTAAGAGCATTCCATGAAGGGCAGTGATAAGACGCTGAGATGCAAAAAATTAATCTAGAACAAACACAGAAGATATGCAGCATTGTTTCTGTATATCAGAGGAGTTTTGACAGCACTACAGTAATGCAAACTGTAGTTGCAGGATGTCTAGGAATGTTCTTTTACAGCTGGACTGGACTTAGGCAAAGGGAGGTCAGTGTTCATCTTCAACACAAAGTTCTGGACAGTTCAGCATGGAGGACCTAAGCAGCATTTAAAGGCAAGGACTTTCCATGGTAACAGAGATCCTTCTGGCTTATTTTTGTCCAAGTCAACATCTTGTGGTTGAGAAATCCTTCACAGCAAAAGCTGGAAGACGGGTTGAAAGTACTGCAAAGGGAAGCACTGTAGGCTTGGTGGTATGAGGTATATTACATTATGTTGTGGACAAAGATTAGAACAATTCATTCCAGACAAACCTTATCAAGCCTCTCGCTGCCTGTTCTTACTGTACCTCCCCTAATGCATACAAAGATAAGTTCTTTCAATACTCAAAACAGCACTTGGGGTAGAGACTTCAAGCTACTTCATTCCCCATTCTTTGTCATGCTCATGATGGCATCTTTTCACCCTCACATTTCCACATATGTTCATCATACTGCCAGATATAAATAGGCAGAAAAATAAATAGTGGTTCAGGTTGATTAATGTACTTGGATTTTTAAGGACCCTTTTCTTTCAATATTGAGGAGGTTGCCAAAATTAGGCTTCAGAGATGTTTTAAATGTTAGATGTATCCCTAGCTTTGCAGGGAGTCTGTCAGGATGATTGTTTGCACTGGTTTTGACCCTGTTGCTGAACAATACGATTTTTAAAAATTACGTGGTGGTGCTTTGCTTCAAGTCTTCCACTTCAAAAGCATCTAAGACAAAGGTACGGTGTAGTGTTTGACATTCTTATCACCTGGCAGCAGATTTGGGGCAACATGAGCAGGTGAGGGTTATTCTTTCACTTCAGTGCTATGAGTATATAATGAGCAGTAGTAAACATTATCCTGTTAAGCAGCTGTACTGCATTTCTTCCTGGCTTGGCTTTGAGCATGTTTCTTCGTTATTTTCTATCCAGACAGACATTTGTATTGGTGTTCTGTACCACAACTGTATCTTGTACACTGGGTCGCAGGCAGTTACTGAGCACAGCCCTGTTAATCCCATACCCAGTGCACCCTGGAAATTATTTATCTGCCTCCTACCTAAGCCCTCTCTTTCTCAATGTGTGAGTTGATATTGGTATACAAGTGCTATATAGAAAAGAGATGTAAATCTGACAACATCTTTCCATCACCAAACATAATTCAGGCTAAAGAATGTGTTAGTAGCACTCAAAATTTAAAAATAAACCAAAACAAAAACAAAAAAATGCAAACAAACAAAAAATCCCAAACCTCTCTATTGCTGCTGAACATGAATTAGATGTTATTTTGAGGAGAAAAATAACCCACTTAATAAGAAATACCTAGCTGCTTGTCACCAGTCAGATTAGTGGTTATTTCTTAAGACTGATATTTAATTTAAAAAAGCGCATGTTTTTAAAAGTTCTTTCATCTGAGAGAGAATGAGCAATGGCCAGTTGCTGTTGAAGTGATTCTGCCAGCCATGGAAGCAGTGCTCTGCTGTAGGTACAAAATCTCACCAAGCATGCAGTAAGGCTGTGGAGCAGGAGAGAGCCCTCAGCAAGTGCCTTAGACAACTAGGGGTATACAGGCTTTGAGAGGAGTTAGGCTCTTCAGGCAAGACCTAACGTCACAGACGTCTTTGGAATACAAATTTTCTCTTGCTTGCTATAGTCCTTTTTATAAGCAGGCAATACATACCAGTTTGCATCCTGACTGGTGTGTTTTATGGCTCGTTGATTTCTGCAGGGTCTTGGTTGCAGTCACACCCAACAAATGAGCAGTTGAAGACAGGAGCTTGTGTTAAAAGCAGAGTACAAGAACTGGAGAATTCAAGGGGAAGAAAAGTTTTCACAATGGTCGTAATTTGAAGGAAGCACTTGGGAGAAACTGCAAGGAGTAATTCCCATGGTATCACATCAGATGCTGGGAACAAGGAGGGGGTGCATCCTGCTGGCCAGGCTCAGGGTGGATAAACTGCTTTTCTGTGCCTCATAGCATGAGTGGAGACCAACTCAAACATGGGAGGGAAAATCGTAGGAGAAATCCTGGCGATAGCTGCTATTGTTGTACTGGTTGCCAGTTTGTTACTAGACTCACACTGCTGAAATTTCTTGGCAGCCTTCCACGGTGGCTGGTTCTTTGCAGGAGCCGTGCTATCCAGGACAGTGCAATAAATCACTGAGCCATCTTTGCACAGTGGAAGCTGGTGCACGAAGTTTCTGTAAAGAACAGATGTGCAGAGACCCATTCATGGGCTGGTGAGCATCAGCACTGGGCCCAGAGCAGTGCAAGGCAGCCCCGACCCAGCTGGCCGGGTCGCTGTGTTTACAGAAATACCCAGTGCTGGGGTTCTTCACCCACCACCGCTTTCTGCACTTTCAGGAACTGACACAGTTGCAGAGACAAGATCGTCCTTCAGGAATTTTTCTCCCACAAAAGGCTATGTAGCTGCCCACTTTAAGAAGCTTTAGGGAGGGTATGGAGAACGCTGGCTGTCCGGTGTCGCGCTGGGTGCAAGCGCCCGGAGCAGTTTCCTTCTCTCATTTGTAGCATGGACATTTACTCTTTGCTCAGAAGAATTCGGGAGAAAATGTGAGACGTTTTGACTCCAGGACTTTAAAACTTTCTGAATGGAATGACATATTTGGAAAATAAGTGGTACGAATAAGGAATTAATCTGCTCCAACTGTTATGCACAATTTCTACTGCTGTATTACAGCTTCTAAAATGATAAATTTAGGTATGCACTGATTTTCATTGATGCATGTATGTTTTTAGGCTATAGATGGATAGTTCTATTTTCTCTCAGTGTAGATGCTCCCAATTTCAGATAAAAGAAGGAAGCCAGCACCTCGTGGCTTGTGTCCCGGGTTTACTCCCTTGCAACTATTTGAAGCCATCCAATAGCTATTGCATGAGCAGCAGGATTTTGAAACTGGTCACAAAGAGTGATAACTACACTGAAAGGTGCATTTAAATTCCCTGTGTGAGAAAAGTACTTTGTAAATAGGCTTGGCCTTTGGGTAACTATCACTTTACAAGTGAACAGTTAATTGAGTACTCTTAACAAACTAAGCTTGATTTATTAGACTTCTAATATATTTTGAAGGATTTTTAAGGCTAATACGGCTACTACAGAAATAGAGTTAGTTGTCTTTTGACATAATATTTTTTGAAATTATACTCACTCTGTTCAAGTTTAGCAGGTAAGATGGCAAAAGTTTGTTTTTCCCCTTTTGTATACTGGTAACATTTCTCATATTTCTCCATTCATTTTGGGTTCTTGCACAATGATAAAGACCCTCTTAGCACACAATGCGTAGATACACCTGTTAGTTTGACAACTTACATTACATTCTCTAGTGAAAGCAAACTCCTTTGGCATCACTTTTTCCTTCTGTGCTCAGGGCACCCTAACAAGTGTAGTTGATGAGCAAACAGAGGAGGATGTGGAAAGGAGCTTGGGAAACCTGTGCTCCATTTCCACTCCCACTGTTCATGCAGGCCAAGAGAATTGCTGTTTTAAAATTGGAAGTAGGATTTTTATTCCAGGGGAAATGGCAAGCAGGAACAAATTCTATGCTAAAAAAATTATCAAAATAGCTAATTCTGATAAATTTTACAGAGTGCTTCAGAAACAGCCATTGTTCTTACAGTGGGATTGCTGTCCACCTGTTCCCCAAGCTTAGTTGCTGACATCTCTGTGTGCTCACCTTTGGGCTGCATTGTAGACGGGGCTTACTGAGAAGCAGAGAAACTGGCAATAAGAAAAAGAAAATTGAAACTTTCCTGAGAGATGTTTTTGTTTTAGTTGAAATAGCTTACATTTACAGAAATGTCCAGAAATTTTTTGCCAACTTGGTTGATCAGTTTTAATAAGTCTTGCACTTGTCACATTCCAGACCAGAATAATATTAAATTGGATGTAATGTTTGTGTGTTTGTCAGTTGAGGTTTTTCAGGGTTTTTCTCATTTTTTAAAAAAAATTATTATTCTTTTTTCCTCTCTCTCTTTCCATATTGTGCAAGCCAGCAAGCCTAGCACCGACAAGGCAACTGGTCTGCTTTAACTGGTCTATACACTGAGAGAGTCCCAGCTTATATCTGTAACATGGTGTCTTACACACAGCAGGATTTTATAACTGTATGGAATTCTTTTCTATGATGCACTCTTTTCTGGCTTGTTCTGTGATTCTGTGAGGTCACTGAGAATATAGGGCAAATAAAACAAAATCATGCTTGAAATTGTTCCTCTTTTTTGTCACTTCCATTTATGTATGAGTTTGCATTCCATAATTATATTGTCTATATGTTGTTTCACTTTGCATAGAGTAAAGGGTATTAGGATATATAATAAAGCTATTTGTGTGTCTGTTATAATAGGATGTTCTTATCTCATTTTCCTTACACATGTATAATACATTTTAGGTATGGGAAAATTGTATCCACGAAGGCTATTTTGGACAAGACTACAAACAAATGCAAAGGTGTGTATATTTTCCTTTATACTGCATTCCTCTGAAAGACATGACTGGTCCTATAAAATCCGTTAATGTTGTATTTTAAGGTAGTTTTTCACCTTTGTTGGTCGTGTTTGATTTTTTTTTTCCCCATTCTTGTTCCTAAAGGAGTTTTATTCCTGCTGGGGGTTGGTGTGCTCAGCGTGTTTGCCTCCAGTGGAGCTGGCAGCCAGCCGGTGTCGGTGGCACAGCCAAGCCGGAGTGAAGCTGACATGCACAGTGCTGGCTGGCAGCTCGCCTCTATTTTAAAAACAGAAATGGAGTTAAAAGCAGCTTTTCCCCCTTTGCCTGGAGTAACTAAGGAAGCTTGCAGATGACCATTCAGCTATACTAAGCATCTTAAAAAATTATACATTGTGGAAATAAGCTCCATTGATTAGCATAGCTTGAAGCAGCATTTAATTACATGTTCCAGTACTCTAATTGTGTTTTGTTATGTTCTATTGAATGTATTGGGAGCAAAGAGAGGATTCATTTTCAATGAAGTAATTGCAGCTGGAAAAAAAAAATAAATTAGAACTCCTCTAGATCAGCTGGATACATCAGTTGATGGATTTTCATCACTCACTGCAATTGCAGGGATTCAGATACCAGCATGTTTGTGGTGGGAGAAGGTGTGGTAGTAGACACGGAAATGCCAGATTTCAGACTTCAGTTTTTTACAGTTAAGTGGATAATTTCTAAGCAAAATGAAATATTAAAGTCAGCTGATGGAGCAGTGTTAATAAGCATAATGCCCATGAATGAGCAGAAAGCTGATAGGCAGAGGGAGGAGAGTCCGTCATTAATTAAGACAAAGCTTTTTTGCAGAACTTGGAAGCAGTGCAGGGACATAGCTTCTCAACTCCCCATCTTGAGCAAATTAAAGAGGCATTGACAGTTCAGAAACTGAAATTTCTAGAATTTTTTTTTTCCTAGCTTGTATGCAGATGTCATTGTGACTAGGATAGAGGAGATGCCCTTTTCAATTATTTGAATTAGTTAATGCCTATGATTGCACTTAACTGATTTAGCCTGTCCATTCTGTCAGTTCCAAAAGTGTTCAGTGGTCCTTTCAGAGGTACAGAAATTCTCACCTTAATTCTTTAAGAGATTTAAGATGACTTTTTCAGTACAGAATTTAAATCTCACCGATGAGAAGCGGTAGCTAACAGCCTGTTGTGACAATACCCTGCAAGGTAAGGCTCCAGGGAAGCTCGCTGCGTGTTGCTGGAATTGCAGTAGGAACAGAAGTAGGCAGAATGCAAACATCTAACTGGAATTCAACCAAAAGATTGACAGCATCTCCGGCTTTTGCCAACAAAAAAAAAACAAACCCAAACCCAAAAAAAAAAAACCACGCCATGGGGTTTAAACTAACTGGAACAAGGAGCAATTGAGTTTCTGTATCATCTGGAAGGTGGCAGAGCCAGCTTTGATGGCATGCGTGGTGTTAGCATGTCACTTTGTCTGTATTACACCCTGCAGCCTGCTGGTGATAGCCCAGGCTGCCAGGGGTGTGGAGAGCTAGTTCGGGGTATGGGAAGTTAGCCTTGCCTTGGCAGCACAAAACCTGATATGAACTAATTCACTTTGTTTCATGTCAGGATTTAACAATCCACACCACCACGTGTTACACAAAACAACATGCTGCTTTCTTCAGCTTCTTGGCAGATAAATAAGCTTGCAGTGATGTACAAGGCTGCTTGAGTTGTTTTTCCCGAGTTAAGAGCTTTAAAGCTTGTTCTTTTATAACATTAGACAGTCTTTTCTCAGTACAGATATATTGTAAGAGGGTAGTAATATATTTTGAAGAAATACTTCCATTTTTTTACTCCTCCAGAGGTTATTTCGTTGTTGGGTTTATTTGGATTTTTTTTGGTTTTGTTTTCTTTTACCCCACCTTTAGCTCTGGAAAGGGATTTTATTAATGCTTGGGCAATTCACTGGTGGAAAAGAGAGGGATTGAAAAATGCATAATGAGGTTTGCAATAATATCTAGTGGAAGTAACTTCCAAGCTCTGATTGCTTCTTGGTGAGCCTTGAGCCCCTAGTTCCCAGGCTGGATTAAAAATCCCAGCCAGTAAGGTCAATGTCTGTTAAGGCCAAGGTATATTGCTATTTTGGCATCCTGGGATCTCTTAGTTATGTGCTCATGTTCAGAATAAGAAAAGAGGTTATTGCAAATATATGGAATTTGTTTCAATTGGTGTTCAACTTATTTTAATATTTAATAAAAGATTGCATTATATGGCATAGAAGATGCTTTCAGGACAATTTTTCACAGTCTTTCAATAACAGGGAAAATAATTTGCTTTCACTGAAAAGCTGGGTTTTCACTCACTTTTAAATTTAACTGTCTTTTATGTATATGCAATGAGATAAGTAATATACCAAAAATTGGGTAGATATATATCTTTTAAACTAAATTCCTCTCCCACTTTTGAATAAATGAAAAGTGACTTACAGACTTACTTGTTGTTTATTCAAATGGTAATAAGAATTTGCTTCAGAAAAATTAACAGATGATGCTTTATTTGGTGATCTCTGAAGTGACCTGCTGTTAGAAGTTACATACCAGATAATACAAAGCAAAGCACTATACTGCTTGTTAGCAACTTCTGATAAATTCTGATAATGAGTGGGCATGGAAATGGATTTGTTCCACTTGGGCGGATCCCCACCAGTTCAAGGTTCAAGAACTTTGCTAGGTTTTTTTTGGGGGGGGCCACACTGCATGAAGAACCTGAGCTCAAATTGTCCCTCTTAGTCAACAAGAAAATTGTACTAAGATGTGAGGTGTTTGTTTGTAAGCTGGTTGCTGTCTTGTTCATAAAAAGATGTTTTTTTCTCTGTCAGGTTATGGTTTTGTTGACTTTGACAGCCCAGCAGCTGCTCAGAAGGCAGTTTCTGCTTTAAAGGCCAATGGAGTCCAAGCACAGATGGCAAAGGTGAGTTAAAATAACCAGGTATTTCTTGCAATGGGTTGTGAAGGTGAACAAGCTTGTACAGTGGCACAACAAGGGCAGTGGGGAGCTTCCAGCTGCAGGACCCTTTATACAGGGCACGGTCCTCAAGCCACATTATTAATATAATAAAATGGATACTTTTGACTGCCATATCCCAAATGATCTCAAATAATTAAATAAACACAATATTGTAAAGTCTCCAAACTCATCTCATTGCATTTATCAATTTATTCCTAATAGTCTTTTCCATTTGCTTCATCAAACAGTTTAACAATGTTTAGCAATAATTTGTAAAAACTACGGCAGGCCTCAGGAATTGGTTTAAAGCACAAAGGTGTGAAAGGTTTCATAGACTGCCTGTTGGTTACTGAAGTTAGAAACCTTGTGATTTAGGGATCAATTTTTAAGTATACCATGGCAAGATTTAACCTTTGAGCTTTGTTCCAGCCCTTTTAGCATATTTTCTGCTAATAAAAGTAAAATTTGAATCTGAGGATTCATTATAGATGTCTTGAAATTCTTAGCCAGCTCTTGGCTGACCTACCTTTACATTAAGGCAAACCCAAGAGTTATTAAAAGATAACAGAATGAGAGCTGTCTTCTTTTCCTCTAATTTTTAATAAACCTTGCCTCTGAACCAGCTTATTAGCCAAATGTGATCTTCAGAGCATCTTCAGTGCTCTTTTATGAAATTAAGGAGATGATGTTTTAGTAATGATACCATCATGCATTCCTGCTGGGTCAGATGGTCTGGTTCCAAAAGAGAGCCATAAACACCTCTTTGAATTTGTTAACTAAAAAAAAATACTACCAGTATGGTCTGTTGATATAATTTTGGTACCTCTTAAAGCAAATTGAATTTTAGTTTGAAAATCATATACTAATTTTAAAAACCTAAAATCTAGTAATCTCAGAGGCTTTTTTTATTAAAGTAGTCTGCTAAAAATCTAGCAAATCTTTTATAGTTATCCACTAGGTACAGATTTTTTTCAGATGAGATATTTTCCACAGTTTTTCAGCTGAAGAGAACAGTTAAGCTAACAACATAAATGTCTTTGGATGGATTCCAGGGCAACAAAATGGAAACCATATGTTTCATACTTAATGCGTGTTTCATTACAGCCATGACACAAACATACATGCTTACTGGAAAACACTTGGGGATTTTATCCTTTTATAAGGTTTTGTATATGCTTAATAGAGGCCATTTATTTAAACTTAAGGGTTTAGGTGATCACTTTAAAATATACCTCAGATTTTTCAAAGTTCTGCCTTCCATTTTATGAATATGATATCTAGTTAGGAGGGACAAAAAGAGATTTTGAAGTCATATAAATTTATTTTCTTAATGAACTTTGATGTCTGATTTAATTGTTTTCTTGAGTAGACAGAGAAGCTCTAATAATTAACCACAGTAACCTAATGAATAGTTTCTTAATGTTTTTTATAGTTTACATTTCTGACTCATTATTTCCTCTGACCAGTTGCAAGATCGGTAGTATTTCTTTTTTTTTTTTTAGCATTGATGAAAAAATGTGCACCAAAATATCCTACAGTTTGGGGTACTTTTCTGACCCTTTGTCAAGTTTGATGACCTGTGGGAAACCTGTAACTATGAGGTTTGCATTCCAGTGAAACTTGTTCTGCTTCTTAACACAGAGAGTGTTTGAATTATTAAAAAGACCAACCCCAAAACCAGCCCAATGAACAGTACCACAACAAACAGTCACTAGTGACTATGGGTTTGAGTGCTTTGATTTTTGTCTGGTTTGAGCCATTGGATTTTTTTTTCCCTGGGCAATGCTGCTCTCCCTTTTGTCTGAAAAATCCTGTCTCTGCTTAGATGCTCCAAACTGGGAATGGCCAGTCACAGTTGCTTTGTCAAGATTATCAAATCACACCTTTTACATGCAGGACATTCTAAAAGCTTGTGTGTTTAGTATTTTATCCTTTTGCATGTGAGCACCTGTGCCATGGGGTAGCTTTAGCCTGACTGTCACAGAGAAGGATTTGAGAGTTTCCTGGCTGCCTGGGCAATCCATTTCCTTACTGACCATTGCCAGTATATAATATATATAGATATATAATATCTATATTAAACTGACAGCAATGTAGAGCTGCACAAACCAGCTAGAATACCAGTGTGACTCTTCCAGCTCAGACTTCATTGAGTGTTAACTCCTTCCTGGCATGGCAGGGACATTTGTACCACCAAATTGCCCATCTCCTGGTAGGTTGACAGATTTCTGAGATAATAGTGAAAGGCTTGTATCTGCTAAAACTCTTCTACGTAAGAAATTGCCACTTTTTGCAAAGAGGTTGCAATTTAGTTTAGGCATCATGAGAAGGATTAATGGAGAAGGATTAATGGACATTCTCACAACTGAACTTCAGCCATGTGTTTAAAATTAGTGTAGTATTCTCTCTTTAAAGTGATTTGGACTTGATTGTCCAAGTCCAACACAGCTGCTGTGGACTCAATGACCCTGATTCTCCACACTTTGTTGCTGAAGACCTTGTCTTCTTGGGTCTCTTCAGTTCTCTCTCTCCTCATGAGATTTGGAGTTCTTCTGTGTGTACAACTTTGCTATAAGATAGTCAAGATAACTTATAGCTTAAAGAGTTGATATTCATTATTTTCCAGTTTGTGTTTTCCTGGTTTTTTTTTTTCCTATGGAAGCTTAAAGTTACCTTTAGAAAACATCTACTACTTACAGCAGAAGCCATGAAAGTAGTCCACAGACATGGAAGATTTCTGTGGTCAGTGAGACTTGTTAATTGGAGCCAAGGAATGCTGTTCTATGTACTAATGTGCATTTTTGTGGGAAGACTCACTGTTTATCTATTCAAAGATTTCCCCAGAGTTGCACATTTTTAGGACTTAGGACTTCAGAGTCATAATGTTACAATTTCCTCCTCCTTAGAGTCTTCAATTCCACTGACACAATGAAGTGTGGTCTTGCTTATTTGTATTAGCTCTCACATTAACGTGTCACTAAATACTTTCAAATATTTTTTTGTGCAAAATATCTTGTGCAAAAATCAGGGCCATCTTAAGAATTATTTCTTATTTGTATTGTGTCAAAATAACAGTGTGCTAACAATGTAAAGGATGTTCTCCCATCATGCACTGACTTCCATCATCCTTAAGACACAATTTATGTTTTCTGGAGTGGTCTACAGACCCTCAAAGCATCAAACCAAATACTGAAACTTGTTATGTGGGGGTGGGCTTTACCTTAGGATGAATATGTGCCCATTGTCTGAGTTCATGTTGATCTTCTGGAGTACAGAGATGACCTGAATTTGCAATCTTTATATTTTTCACTCATGGTTACAAAGGCAGAACTGTGATGTACTCTCCATGTGCAGGTAGTTTTGTCTTTCTTTCCTAAGTTTTTATACTTTAAACTTACTCTAGGTGATGTTTTTTTCCCAAACTGTACTTGGAAAAGATGAGTTGTCACACCATAGAAAATGTGAACTTGGGGAGGGAAAAGCTTCTTAGCTGCTTGTCCTCATCTCTGTAACAGAAATCAAGGCTTTTCCAAGCTAATAAGCATAATGTATTAAAGGAAGCTCTTCCTTTATGTTGCTGATGAAAAAAATGGTTTAAAATGAGCAGAAATGAGAAACAACTAACTTTTTTTGAGGTTCAGTAATATACTGCTTATAGTACTTGTCTTCACTGTGACAACCTTCTGGAGAATTAAATCAGTTTTCATTCCTACAGAGCAAAGTAAGAAAAATAGTTCAGGTTACCATGGTAGCTAGTGCACTTAATCTAACAGGAGAAGGTAGGCATGTTGCAATTTTTTTTATTTTGCATCTGGGCTTCTGAATGCCAAAGAACAGATGACAGGCAAACTGGAGCTAACTCCAGCAGGTTTCTACAGCAGTTGTTAGCAACTGTCTTGAAAAGTTTTCTTTTTGCAGTACTTTTTGTAGGTAATAGTATTAAATCTTACTGTAAAAGATTTTAAATAAATAGAATAAATTTTTCTCCTTATATTTGTAAAAGTTCTTAAAAGACATTATAAAACAAATTGAAGGTAAGCCAGATTTTGCTGACCTGGGAGCCACATGACTATCACTTCAGGAATTGGGAGTGCACTGAATAGACAGTTAACAACCACTTGCCTTGAGCAGAGAGCTTCAACCCACAAAAGTCTTATCTCAGTTGCTATGTAGTGCTGTGGCTCCTTCTGACAAGGCTCTACTGCCTTCTTATGGACTGTGGTGGGCTCATTCAGAGCTCCACCTTCCTGCCCTCATAGCAAAGGGAAAGGAAAATCACTGCAAAGTGAGAAAAGGAATGTATTAATGAAGTGATAGTCACATTGATCACAATGCTTATTGTAGTTAAATTCCTCTTCTTAATACAGATATGCCTGTAAAAATAAATTTAAATGTTTACTGTATTAATCATATGCAGCTCTGGAGAACAAGTGAAGATTATGGTAGCGATTTCTCCCTGAATTGTGTTGTTAACAGTCTGTGGTCAGACAGTATTAAAACTGTGGCTAAAACAAACATGTTTCAGCGAGACACTGGCCAATTGTAAATTTTGAAGTAGTATCTATACGAAGGCAGACAAGCATTTAATCCCTTCCCTATCAGGCAGAGGATCTCCCATGCTGAGAGCAGTGCCTGGTCACATGTTGCTGAATGGCGATCTGTTCACTCTGGCCTTACACAGAGCAACAGAAAACAGATGTCTCTGCCTGCCGCCAAGTTTCTTGCTCGCAATTTAGGAACAATTCCACACGCACAGGGAGGTTTCTGTTAATTTCTTTCAGATGATGGTAGAGCACATTATGTTGGAATCCTGATCACCTCTTTCTACAGAAATAAATATTAGCAGTTGATCATTCCCATCACTTTTATAAGAAATGCTGTGTCTAATAAGAGCCCTTTGGGAAAAAGCAGGGTGGTAATTACTCTGCAAGAGCTCTGCTCGTTTTCCTGGTATTTTTACATTCTGGTGGAGAACTTCTAGAGACACGGCTGAAGGTGTTTGGTGAGAAAAGACTGATAGAAACTTGATGGCTTGCATTGCTAAAAGCTAGACTTACTCGAGTATTACTTGAGTTTCCTCAGTAATAGGGATACTTACAATAGCCTACAAATTCCCTGACACTGCCCATAATCTGAACGTGTGGAACAATTTCACTATTTTGCAGGATCTGCTGAAGGTTCTGTTAACTAAGAAGAGCCTTGCATATAAGATATGAAAACATTCAAATTAAGCTGTTTTCCTAAATTGTACAGGATTTAAATGTGTGTGTATATATATATAATATATATATATATATTCAGTAGGTTATATGTTAATAGAGGCTTGCTGTCCATAATTAGGGAACTTCCCACTGACTTTAGTAAATATTTTTGATAATTTCCATTAAATAGTGCAAATATATCTTAATTTTCTTGAAATTATAAGGGGAAAGGGGCTTATACAAGAATGATTACAGTGTATAGGCAAGGTTTGACCTGAGTTATGTTGTAAGGGATTTTTGCTCATTTCCCTTTTCTTTTTATTTTTTTTTTTATAATTCCAGAAGAGGAATTAAAAACTCAGGTGTCAAAGGAATTATTTTTCTCTTCTGAGACAGAATAGTAATAACCCTGTGAATTAAGCTATGGTGAGATAGGTTTTGGTAAGGAAGAAAGTCACAGAACTTCAAGTATTAAATTCCTGCTTGCCAGAGAGAGAGGGAGATGACTTAAATTGTTTGTCTTTCTCTTAACTTTCTGAATTTTAACTGTTAACCTGTAACCATTTTCCATGTCAAAATTTTGTATAAAGGCAAAGACCTGTTTTTACAGTGCCTTTTCTGTCAATTAGCACACAGACAGAAGGAGAATCCTAGCTGTGGCTGCTCTTTGGAAGTCAGCTTGGAAATCCAGTGTGTTCCAAGGGGAAGGAACTGACTTGGTGCTTATGATCTCCCAAAATGTACCCAGAGAGCTGTTTCAAGTTTTAATAGCCTTGTGGACATAACAGAAGCTGCACGGTGAAGTAGAGTGTTCACAGGAAGAGAGGAGGTGTTTTGCACATATATTGGTGGAAGTCTTCCACTGTCAAACCATATAAAATTCCAGATACACTCTAGGAAAAGTTCAGTCTTGCTTTGCATCTATGCTAACAAGTAGTAGGGACTGCAAATAAGTGTTGTAAATGAGCCCTTTTGTGAACCAATGGCAATCTCTTTCTTTTCTTGAAAAGTGAAGTGGATTAAATTGATCTGTCCTGACCTAGTTGGACTTGGTGATCTTCATGGGTCCCTTCCAACTTGAGATATTCTGTGGTTCTGTGATTTATCCTTAGAGCTGAACTGCTGCTGTTCCCCAGGCCTGGCCGTGGGTTTGCACCTGCAGTGCAGATACCACCCCAGTGTGCTGTGGAATGTGTCTGTTGGCATTTCAGCTATTTTGCTGGAAGAATTACAGATGGAAGAATTTTCAAGTTGTATTCCAGGATTTCAGTGAGACATCCTGATCTGTTGGCAGCTTTTTTGCTTTGCATTTCCCTCCTGTGCCCGCCATCTTTACCAGTTCTAGCTGTGGACATTGTAGAAGTGTCTTCAAACTCCCATTTTTCTGCTGTGGTCTTTGTATTCCATCAAAGGATCAAATCAGAAGTAACTGAATCCCTGGCAGTACTAGACTGATGTGGAGAAAGGGTCCTTTCCAATCAGCCAATTCAGCATGTACCTGACCAAACCCTAATAATTAATAATGCAAAATACAGATTGTTTCATGGGCCACAGGTAAATATTTTCTGTCACACAATGCTTTCTGTTCAGAGAAAACATTTTCCTTAGAACAAATTCCTCAGATGCACTTGTTTTCTCTTTTTTTTCCCCGAGAGCTTTGTAGTGTGGGCTGGTGGTGAAGTTGCTAATGTTCTTCCAAGGTGGAGCATTGCTTTCCCTAACGATACTGCTGCAGGATTTCGTGGCAGGAAGTTTATCTGGTGGGTGGATAGGTACCAATCATCTAATGGCCAGCATGTGCAGTGGATGGCAGCAGGTCCCTGCGCCCCTCTTGGCAGGGAGAGTTCATGGTCTCATCCTGAATCCAGTGCCAGGATAATGTGGGAATCTGGTAAGCCCTGGGCTGCAACAGGAGCCCGAGAAAAGGAGAGTGTGCTCTACCCACTTACCTGAACAAGTTCCCCTGAGTTTCTGCACCTGACTGAAGTTCTTTCTCTGTTGGGTGATTCTCAATGTGATATTTTGCTTGGGTTTTTGGGGGTTTTTTTGTTCTTTTGTTTGTTTGTTTTTGCAGATAAATTATACTTCTGTGAACCAAATTGAGCCTTTTTTATCTTTTCACATGTTAGAATTTTTAATGAGAATACTTTTATACTTTCTGTTATTATTATTTTCTAAAACAAAAACATTACTAAATTAAATTAAAATATGTAAAGAGTCTGACTTTTCAGCTGATACACTGTTTTAGATTATTTAGGTTAAGTTTTAGGATATTTGCCTGCACTATATTTTTCAGCCTATAATAAAAAGCAGAACATTCAGAACTTTTCCTTTCAAGAGCTACTTGGAATTTCAGAAAATCTTGCTGTGGCTACAAGTGCAATTTTGTAATTCCTATGCCCAAAATCTTTAAAGCTTTTGCTAATAGAACTCATTAAAGAAGGAAGTTAAGCCTACGTATCTCAATGTGAAAAAAAAAACCAAAAACTTCCTAATACTATCTAAATAACAAAACAGTTCTAACTCTGAAAGCTTTTTTTCATCTCACATTCCTGCCTCAGGAAATTTGAGCTGAATGTCAAGATGTAACTACCATAATGCTGCCCAGCAATTAATATTGTTGTCAGCTCTGGCCTCACAGTGAATCCATTTTCTTGTCTTCTCTTTCTGTTGATTTTTCTAATAGGAAAAATAATTCAGTTATCCTATGGTAAGATAGTTTGAACCCCAAGCTTGTCTGTGTGCTGTATAGATTCAGTATTATTTTGGAAGTGGGATGTCTCCACTAGGTAACAAAAGAAAAATCAGACAGGGTAATCAAATGCCATTTGTAATGGACCATAAAGGGGCCAATGAGGAGCTGCAAAAGGTTATTTTGTAAGGTATGTGGGATTTTGTTGTGCCTAGGAATTAGTCATACCAGTGGCAGAGGCATGCACATCAGGAGGATGTAATGAAAGAACACTTCCCTCCTATAGGTCATTTATTCAAATTTCTTTAAAAACCCCTTTGGAAAACCTCAGAACATTAACTCTTTTGAACTGAATGTGAAGCTTGGGGAAAAAATGCAAATAAGTAAAGGTTTTTCAGCCTAGAATTTGCTTCTCCATTTTTAATTTTTATTAGTTTTTGGAACAGGATAATTCCTTTCTGTGCCNAACAAGTTGTAAAATTAGGCATATTATTAATATAAGGATGGCTTAAGGACAAATTAATGCCTGTCCTACATGAAAGGATATCACCATCCACCTTTCTTAAGAAAGTGATTTCTTAATCACTTTAAGAAATGCTTTAATGGCAGGAGGCAAGTGTTGTGGTTTTGTATGGTTTTATTTTTGTTGTCTGGTTTGATTCAAGCTTCCCTGCAAGTCAGTCAGCCCTCTTGTATAGAAGGAAAATATATTGTGGACTGTGTCATCGAGTACGTTGGGACCAATAAATATGTTAGGACAAGGGGCAGAAACTGATGCACAGGGAGTTCCACCTGCAAATGAGGATGAACTTCTTTACTGTGTAGTGACTGGGCACCGGAACAGATTGCCCAGAGAAACTGTGGAGTGTCCCTCACTGGAGATATCCCAGAACTGTCTGAACACAATCCTGTACAATGTGATCTAGGATGACCAGACATGGTCCTTTCCAACCTTACCCATTCTCTGATTCTATGGAACTTGTATATGTATATCAATAAAATTTATTTCAGATCATATCACTGCTGATCCCAGAAAAGTTCTACTGAATGTGGGCATCCTGCAGAGACATAAATTTATCCCAGGGTAGCAGTAATGACATCAAAGTTTTGCACAACTTTAAGGGCCATGTCACATCAATCTGCATCCATCAAGAATGTGCTTCAGTACAGAGCATGGCCAGTGGTCACCAGCATGAAGGAGATGCTCCCTTGCCAAGGAAAGCTGTAGAGAAACACTGGAAATCATCTATTTCAACAAAAAGGTTTCTTTAAGGTGTCATTTCGTGGCACATACATAGCTAACACAAAGTAGTGAGTAGCCTAAGATCAGAGGAATGGCCAAGATGTGGCTACATTTGTTTCCTCCCTAATCGTTCATCTTCTGGCTGTCCTCATCTCTCATTTTGTCTGCTTCTAGAGAAAATTTTTGGAAGACTTTTGTATTGTCTGAACGCATAACATAAAAGTTTGATGAAAAGTCAAAAATGTTCGTGTGTGGAAGGAGATGAGTGTCCCACTTGTTCTGTATCACTCCATTCTTTTGGTATTATGCCACTGTACGTACTCTTAAATCAATTTTCTCTTTTTTTCCTCATTATTTTCCGATTGTCATCCCAATCTTTTTTTAATTTACATCTGTCTTTCTTAGTGTTTTCCACCATTCTTGCATTTCTTGTCTGCTAATTTCTTTCCTTTTTCAAAAAGATTTGAAGCATGGAGTTTTAACATGGACTATAAACTGGTCAATTATTCACCTTTATCTCTACTTAAAAATGTCGGTGTCAGCGGTAATAGGAGAAGGGGAACTTTCTCAGGAATGCTGCNCTTTTTTTTTCCTTTCAAAAAGATTTGAAGCATGGAGTTTTAACATGGACTATAAACTGGTCAATTATTCACCTTTATCTCTACTTAAAAATGTCGGTGTCAGCGGTAATAGGAGAAGGGGAACTTTCTCAGGAATGCTGCAGGCAGTGGCAGAAGATGGAGGTCACTAATACTAGGAAAGAGCAGCCTTTACCAAGGGCCTGAGAAGTACAAGCCTGCACCAGAAGTCATACGTAATTGTTTGTTTTAAATTCAAAATGTCAGCAACAACAATCACAGTTGGTTTTAATTCTCTTTCAGCAACAAGAACAAGACCCAACTAATTTATACATCTCCAATCTGCCTCTTTCAATGGATGAGCAGGAGCTTGAGAACATGCTGAAGCCCTTTGGGCAGGTTATCTCCACGAGGATACTGCGGGACTCGAGTGGGACAAGCCGTGGTGTTGGCTTTGCCAGGTACTTCAGTGCTGTGTGCCGTGCTGGCAGCCTCTTTCCTTCGTTTGGATTGAAAAGAATAGGTGGAAAAGGCAGAAATTACTGAAAATTATAACATTTGTAAAGAGAAGGGAGATTGAGGTGGAGTTTTCCAGCAGGGTTTTGTTAATTCTGCCTTTGGTAAAGCAGTGTCTCATCTTGCTTAGATGGCGAAATCTAAATTTATTGCTCTTACTGGACAATTATCGCTTGAAACTGTTTCCTTCTCTTTTCTGTACTTCTCCTTTCTCCTCTATCCCTGAACCAGTAAGCAAGACTTACGTGATGCTTCACAGAGACTTCTCCTGTGACTTTTCTGGCTTGTGACGTTTGACTCCCAGGCAGCAGACCAGAAGGAAGAACCTTCTTCCCCACCCCCACACCCTCTTTTTTGTTTGTTTGTTTGTTTTTCTTCATTAGTTCCATGGAGAAAATGAACTCATCACTACCCTTTGAACATCAGCCCTTTGAATTTTCAGGCTCATTAATATGGTGTCAACTGGGAAAGAAAATATTTTTATTCACTTACAGTAAATCTCCTCTTAAAATATTTGTGTGCCAAGTCAAATATCTCACCCAAATCAACAAGAACAAGTATTTTCCATAAATCATGAGATACCTCCCAAGTATTCTGCATGAGTCTACTTTTTTTCTAGTTAATGGAGTTATTGTTTCTGGGATCTCTTCATCACAGTCTTTTCTGTGCTGTTTTTATCTAAGTCCTGCTTTAAACCTAGTATAAGAGTCAAAATATGGAGGCTTTAAATTGAAGGTTTCTATTATCAAAAATAAAAGCATGCTTTGAGCAAGGAATTGGGATTCTCAAAATACGTTGTAATATCTCTGTGAAATCAAATTTCAGTAATTTAAATGTTCAGCCAATATTACAATAGCTGTGTATTTGAACACATAGCATAATCTAAAATTAGTGCACAGAAAAGAACTGAACAAATTTATCTCCCGATGAGGCCAACATTTTTAGGGGATGGTTTTCCTGTGAGTTGGCTGGGGGGTATTTCATAGCACTCAGATTTTTTTTTTTTTTTCTGTTTAAAATCTCTCCCCCCACTAGCCTCCCGACTCCCAACTTTATGTGCTTGTCAAATTGCCCAGATTCAAGAAGGTATAACAAAGGAACAAAATTAGAAGTAATAGAACCATTTTCATTGTTTAAGAGTGGAAAACCAACAAGTTTGGGCTTTGCTAAAATTTCTTCTTGCCACCTTTAAAAAAATCCAGAAGTGTTTGTAGAATCCACTAACACCAACTCAGAAATTCAGTAGAAAATACAGAAAAATGTTGTGGTTTATGTGTACATGACTGAAGATATTTTTATATAAATGTTTATTTATATACATACATACATACATACAGTATACATAAGTTACAGGATACATATTGCTTGTATATCTAATTAGAACATCTTCTATGAGGTGAACATTTTTCTTGTAATGAAAAATTTTTGGCTAAATATTAATTAAAGTTAAATTTTTCCAAGAAACCTGTAGACATTAAATAAACATTTTAATTTCTTGTCTTTGGGAGACATTTATTAGGTTAATAGGGAATAATGTATTTTATCAAGTCCAGACTCGAGTCTGAAGCTAAATTATATTGTTTGCTTCATGTGATTTAAAAAAAACCCCCAAAAAAAACCAAAACCAAAACAAAACAAAAAAAAGAGTTCTCTTATGCAGATCCAACAATCCAGAACTTCTGAAAATTCTCCAAGAGATATTTTTGGAGTCATTAGGAAAATCTCAGTCTGGCTTTTTGGTGATATTGGTTGCTATCTTTGCTTGTATTTTGTCAGCCTGTGCAGAGAGGATATCAGAATTAAAAGATGCCAAGACTTAGTAATTTTCAGTCCTGGTTGTTTGCTGCTGAGGCCATTGGCCTAATTTGTGGGTATGAATTACAGAACTTAATGAACAAATGAAAAGAAATTATCTGTTCAGCATGAACCAAACATCATCTTGCAGGCACCTGCCAAATAAGTTCCTCTTTTAAAATATATTTTGTTGTAATTGCACATCTCAGTCCCTCACTGTGAGTGCAAGCTGACAGCTGGAGCTGGCACATCCACACTGCAGGTGAGGCTGCAGCCTCCAGAGCCTCTCCCAGGCCAGCAGGAGCTCTCCAGCCGTCTGCCCAGTCTGTTAAGTCTGGATCTGACAGCATGAGTGCACAAACCTGTTCAGGATTTTGGATACGTTCTCAGTAGCCATCGCAGCTATGCTGGTACTGGCTCCTGTTTTGAACCTGGAGACAACTAAGGAAAAGCCAGGTGCATCATTTAGTGGAGATGATGTGTATAAGCTAAAAGCTGCTAGGTCAGTTTGGGTCATGCAGTCAGGCAGGTTTATATTGGAGTTTATTACCCTTAAATTCTACAGACAGCTCTGAATCCTCTCTTAAGAGTGGCATTAACCTTTGCTACATGCAGCATGTACACTAAGGATTCAGTTATGAGTGATAGTGAGTCAGTCCTTTTGCTTTCGAGACAAGAGAGGTGCTTCAGGCAGCTTGGACAGCTACAGTATAATTTCTGAGTAAATAAGAGTATTCTTTTCAGTTTGGCACTGACTTTGGTCTCAGAGTGCATAAAATGTTAATTGAGTTTGGCTTTACCTTTCTGAAGTTATATGTTCTTAGAAAATGTCTCCATTGTTTGCACATGGGAAACAAGCCATAGCAGTGAAGAGGGAAAAAGTAAGAAATATGACTTGAGAAAAAGCAAGAAATATGCTTTAAAAAAAAAAATCAAACATGGGAATCTGGTTGAGTGTCTAATTTATGTAAATTATTCTTTACTTTCTTAGGATGGAGTCAACAGAAAAATGTGAAGCAGTGATTGCTCATTTTAATGGAAAATTCATAAAGACACCAGCAGGAGTTTCTGGTATGTTGCTTATATTTCTTACAAGATGTATGAATGGGTTATTGCTTACATGGTGGAAGCCTGTTACACTGATTGTTGTATTTAGAGGCAGGCTTATTAAAATTAAACTGTGTCTTTTTGGACGACTGTAGTGCCTGCTTGGAACACAGTATATTGCTTTTCTGTTGCAAGCCTTTCATAGAAATCTAGTAGCGTTCTCTCCCAACAGAGAAACAAGCAGCTAAGATGCCAGCTATGTACAAATTTACATCCCACATAATCCCAGTTGAAGTGAGGAAACAAATATCTCTATCAGAACAGAATTTGGCTGATTGTCCATTGACAGGGCTTTTTTTGGAGGCAAACATGGGCTGCTTTTGTCATCTGTTGATGATTTTTTTTGTAGTATTTTCAAAAAATATGTGCTCAGGAAAAAAATGGAATCTGCAGCAGCGCCTGGCATGATCATTCACTGGGGAGCTGCAACTCTCAAGTCAGCATAGGTTTTAAAGTCCTTCAGGAAAACGGAAGGAGGTCAGCATAGAATGCTGCTTCTAGAAATACTGTGCAAGGCAAAATTCTGAGAAGGCTTAGTACCATTTTGTTGTCACACTAAGTTCCTCATCAGTTTGTCTGCTTTGTCAGCACTGTTTCTAAGAGACAAAAAGTATATTCCATGAATACTGAAAAATGAGGAGAGGAAATTCAATGCTGCTGAGTAAAACAGAAAGCAAAGAGGACAATAAAGAAGGAAAGAATACATGCCTGACATTCCAGGCAGCTTTCAGTAGGCATCTTATTGAGAATCCCAAGTGGGAATTTTACAAATTGCAGTGTTGATGTGGTTGCTGAAGCTGCCTTTATCCCACTGCTGAAATGTTCTCTGCAGCCAGACCCTGTCACTGAGAAGAAGGAAAGTAGCCCTCGGCAGGCAGACAAGAATGTGGCTTGTTTAGTAAAACTCCAAACACGCCTCATCCCTGAAAGATTGCTCCAGTTTGAGGCAGTCTGTGCTGCTGTAAGGATGGAAAATGCTTCAGAACACAGGAAACCACTCCCTTCGGCAAAACTAATCTAATGCTGTATTTTGACTTCCCTAGACTTGCTTTTGCAGACCCTTTGCACAGGGATTAATTGCTGAAATTATTGTTTAGTTAAAACTTTGTTCCAAAGTTTTGGTAAATTTAAGCACATTGTTGCATGTGTTACTTTAGTTATATTACAGTGTTTTCTTTATTGCATTTAGTAAAAAATGTTACAGCCTGTGTATATATAAACAGACAGTAATGACACTAAAGATGTGTAACAGAAGTTCCTATTAGTGCTTTTTAGTTTGTTAATTTCTATTTTCACTTGCATTCTTCTGTTCTCAATGAATGAGCCATCAAGCCTATCACTGCTAATCATGCTCTGTCTCCAGTGGGTCATTGCTGAAGCTGGAGTTGCACCCTTAAATGATGATGTTCAACCAGGTCAAAATAAAAAGCTGCTGCATGGAATTGTAGGAATGATTTTTGCAGTTTGAAGGAAACATTTAACATAAAAATGTGATTAATTAGGGACAAGAAATCTACAGTGAACTGTCCATTGTCTGAAAGCAGAAACTAAACAGGGGTCTCAAGATGTGATCCACCTCACAGGTTTGAACTTGTAATGCTTACTTTGCAAAGTGGTTGTCCAGGCTCTCTGTCTAGGTCAGGTAAAGAAAAACACACCTCCAGAAACTGTCCTTGTGGTCACAAAGGGTGTCTAGATCAGTCACTCAGAAATTGAGAACTCCAAATGTTTGAAAGCCAGTTAAGTGAGATGGGTCCCACTTTCCATGATACTGAAGGAGAGACAAATAATCAGGTGCATAAGGGAGTTGTGAGAACCTTGGTTTTTAAAGACCCTCAGTGTTATTGTACAGGGTACCAGCCTCAGCTCTATGTTTCTGTGCTGGTGCTCAAAGATTCATTGCTCCTTGCACTGGTTTTTATGGAGTTCAAATTCTCCCCAGAGTTCCATACCACATAGCAAGCACACGTCTTACTAGAGAGTTCAGATTATGCACAACAGTGTGCTGCAGTCTGCCAAAAAGTGGGGCAGAGTCACGGGGCAACTGTGATTTTGGACTACCTGCACAGAGGAAACTGGATGGTAGTAGGAAAGCTCTTGAACAAGCAAAGATTAGGAAACTGTTTTGAAATAAATTAGCAACCATTGGGATTATAAAGGATCAAGTTCAAACACATGCAAAACAAAATCATAAAACTAGATCTATGTTTAAATTAAAACATTGTGTCCTAGACACTTGGCTAAAATCAACAAAGGGAGCTGGCTCTAAAAACACTGTTATCAGGATGAAGAGGCTAGGAGAGATGGGCCTGTAATGAAATAGGTGTGGGAGGAAGAACATTTGTTCAACAAAAACATGCTTTCATAATTCAGCTTTGTTATTTTAACCAAGTTTGGTCTTAAATGGAAGAATGGGTTAAACAGAAAGCGTAAGTGAAACCTCTGGAGCATGAGAAGACACAATAAAAAAAAAATCCTCTAAGAATCTGGGAAGGCTAGGGATTAATACAGGGTGGTCACAAAAGTGTCAACTCCAGAGTTATGTGAGTGACTGGGCGTTGATGATGCTGAGCAAGCTAAACCCAAATATAGCTGGTGATTCTGGCTTTATTTAACTTAATGGAATATATTCATTATTAAGTATGTCCTTGTTTATCTTCAGTAAAGAAGAAGAAGAAAGGTTAGCTCAGAGAGCAATTTGAAATCCACTGCAAGTTGGTATAATCCTGAAACTCCTAGAAGTGACATATTAGTTTCACCGTTTGTTGTTGGGCTTTGTCCTGTTTTTTAATGTAAGTTATTGTATTAGTTGGTTGTGTTTTGTGGGCTATGCCTTCCTCTCCATTTTGTCACTGAAAGCCAAACTGAGAACTTTAATTTTTTTACTTAATTATCTTCTAAACTATTATATATAACTATTATATGATTGCTATAACTTTAAGGTAGCTTTTCATTTAGTTACACTCTCCTCCTTAAAAAACTACTGTTTTTTTTCAGTAAGGAATATTATATTTAAAACTTTTCTATTCTCCTGTGTAATGTACGTGTCATGATGTGAATTGGAGGAAACAGACCAGACTGATATAAAGAGCCAGGAGCCAGCAGATGAGCAGTGAGAGCAGAGCAGCAGCACACTGAGCCTGCCCTCTCTAAAGATGAAACTCAGTGTTCACTGGCTTTTAGTCTTGTGTTAGATCCATAGTGATTATAGAAATGATCTCCTGGACAAAATCTTGAAAGGCATCTCCTCCCAGTCACAGTAGCATGTACTTATATAGGGAATAGTTATATAAATAATTACCTAAAGCAGCTTGTGCTGTAGAATCTGTAAGGTATTTGTAAGTCTATTTGTTTCTCTTATATTTAAAATAAGAAATAGAGGAGTTTAAAAGTTACAGAAGTTTTGTGCCTGTTCTATAGGCTTTACGGATTAATTAATATTTCTTTTACTGAGAAAGGACTCGGGAGATTTTGCTTTAGTGGGTGTAAGGTAGAGAGTGTTTCTGCTGAGCAGCCCATGCCATTTTTATTTCAGAAATGGCTGGTTTTAGAGATGATGCAAAAATCAAAAATTATCCATGTCCCACCCATCTCTTCCTACTTGGGGTAAAGACACTGGTCACTCAGATTATCTTTTAGGAAGACAACTGAGTGTGTAAAAGCCCTGCTCCTGCCTGTGTTCTTGACTAGGCTAGGAAGAGGTCCTCCAGGAGAGATCCCACTACGGTTTGAAATGATCTGGCCTTGGACATATTTCTAGTGCAGGGAGGAGTGAAAAGGATGCCCTGAACCAGCTGTCTTGTCAGTCATGTTCAAGTGTTTTAGAAAAAAAACCCAAAAACCCTAGAAAGAGAGGAAAGAAAGAGATAACTTCTTACCTTTACAAAGTATTCAGCACTGAAGATCCCTAGTGAATTTAAGGTGCTTGACAATAAATACAATTTTTCTTTCAATTATCTTTCTCAGATCCTTTGGAAAAAAAACAAAAACCAAAACACATGAACCACAGCCTCAGCCCGAAAACCACTGCTACAGGGTAGCAAGGGCTGACTGTGCTAATGTTACTCCTCCTTGTCACCTTGAAGGCAGAGGAACAAAAATTTCATTCCTTTGATCGAGACCCTGAGATTACCTCAGCTGGTCAGAGCATGGTCCTAAGGCACCAGTGTTGTAGGTTTGACCCCTGTATGGGCATTCATTTAAAATCTGGACTTGGAAGGGCTCACAAGGACAAACAGCTCTTAATATTTGGTAAAATCTGTGAATTAGAGGCTTTTGCTGCTCTAACTCCCATGATTTGCAATTGCTGCTTAGTTGTAAGAAGCAACGTAGGAATAGAAGAGAAAAATGCTTCTTAAAACCTTTCAAAATATCCTTCTGTGACAAATTATTAAACCTTCTATAAATTATTAAAGCAATGTAATCTTGAGCATTATGTTTAAGTGAAGACTGGGATGGTGAAGAGTATAATATTTAATTTCTCTTAAAACATATAAAGCTACCCTGATCTTGGGTTATGCAATTTCTCTTTTAATTCCCACAGCCTTTGGCAAAAGTTCCTAGCTATACAGGCTTGCTCTATCATTAAAGTGATGTTTTAATGTCAGAATTCATTAAGTCCCATATCCTTTGCACTAGAAAATAAGCAATGAAAGTCTCTAAAAGGTGCAGTTCAATTGAAAACTAACAAAAGAAATAGTATTTTTCCACCCTTTTGTTCTATTTTTTAGTACCTGAAATTAGAGTTTATTGAAAATATGATGAAGTTAGCCATGTAAAGTCAAGGGTGTAAACTCAAGGTCCTACAAAGGACATCAGGTTTGTTCTTGCATTTATAGTATCCCCTGGTACAAATTTGGGTAGGCACTGAGCAAAGGCAAACTGAATTCTAAGGTACAGATGTGCACAAAGTGTCTACAAGGAAGAATTTCTTCTCTGGACTAATACTGCATTCACATCTCTCTTCTGTAGAAACATTAGGCCTAGAGGAGAGTGATTCAGGGCAGCAGGAGATGGTCAGCACTGCCCACACCCAGGTTTTAAAGCGCTGAGCTGGTGCTGAAGGCCAGGAAAGCTCCTGCAGATCCCCTTCTGTAGCTGCAGCTCAACAGGCACCCACAAACCATGGGCAGTGCTGGTTTGCACTGGGTGTCAGAGTGGGCAGATTAAACGTGGTGTCCTTGCTGCAAAAGCTTAACTGCACTCTTAAGTTGTAGCTTTTTAATCTCGGCTGTGAATGCAGCTCTGAATATTTGTACTCTCCCTTTGTCTTGCACATGAAGACAAGTCACTGAATGATTAATGGTCTGCTTCATCACAGGCCTGCGTAGTTCCCAGCAATTAAATAATAAAAATAACTCTCCCTTCCTTCCTGTTCTACAAAAGATTGCTTAACTGGTCTGTAGGACTTTGAGAGCTTTTTGTTCAAATATGTGTCTATTGTATGTGTGTTCTTATATGCAAGAGAGAGATTATGTCGCATATTTGTGAGAAAATATGAGAAAAGGGAAGCTGAAGAAATAAGATTCGGATTTAATTTTGAAGAGAGTAAGGTCTGTGTTATCCTTTGGTGGGAAGGAGATCAGTAGGTCAAGACAAACCCAAGAAGGTTTATCTCCTTCTCATGACCCTCCCTCCAGTGACCATCAGTCATTGAATGACCACGGTGCTATTCAGGTCACGTGTATGGAAGAGCAGCCAAAAATTGCAGTTGGGCTTTCAACTGGAGCCGTCCCCACTGTCAGCACTCAGATCCTGCTCACAGCAGCTGCTGGCGTTGGGTGGATCCTCTGCAAGGGGGTTTTTAGCATGGCTTGGAACGTCTGCAGCCTTTGGTGTCTTTGATTTGGGTGCAGTGAGGAGCAAGGGAAGGTGGAAGGAAGGTCAGGGAAACAAGAGTTGCCATGGCTGGATCTGTCTTCTGTAAGATCATGAACTGATAGCTTTTTAAATGTTTGGGTTACTTAATTGATGGATATTTTGGATGTTATGTATCCAAAATGTATCCATTTTTTCCTTCCTCTTTAAATTTGTCTGAACACAGAAAATATTGAATTATCAAAAATGTAGCTATTTTGAGTTATCCCCTTAAAAAAAAAATCAGATTTATTCCTTAACTAGGTTTTTATGAACATTTTATTCAAATGATTGGACTGGTTTACTCAAGTTTTTCTTTAAAAAAAAAAAAAATCTGTACGTTAAGACAGTGATGGGAAATGCAAGCACAAATAATGCTTTCAGGAAAGTTTTTTGCAACTCATTGTAGGAATTTTTAATAAAAGCATAATGCAGCTTTAAATAAAGCATTTACTAACTGTGAGTGCTATAATACAGCATGACAGGGCTAGAAATCTTCTTTTGATATTTTTCTGTACTGTTCTCTTGCCAGGGAAATTGAATTTTGAAATGAAATTTTTATTTCATCCAAAATTTTATAGTGTATATTTTGGAAGTCACATATGCTCCTCACAAAATGAGATTTTTAAAAAATAATGTATAAATAGCCAAAGATATTCAACTTGGGGAGGAGCTTTTTCTTCATTTATGGCAGTTAACTTCAGTATTTGGACCTTCTGTCTGTGTCCAATGGATTTTTGTTTTCCACACTGTGTAAAATCAATCAAAATAATTTCAGACCAGAAGAATTTATCCATATTGGCTAACATATTCTGAGATTACCTCCTCTTATTTCAACGGAACTGTATGTGGACTAAAATGCTGTGCGCTATGACCAAGGTTATTTGGTATAGCTTTTGTAAAGCAACATCAAATCATCCATCACCATATTGATACAGTATCTTTTTGCTCCAAATATGTTGAAACAGAAGTTGCTTTACATAACAGAAGACCCCAAGCAAAACTCTGTTTTGGGAATGCCAGAAATCCCCTCAGAAATGCAAGGTTTTGAAGACAATATTTTCCAGTTTGTCTCCTCCTTTGGGGTTTCTGTTATTTCCTTGTTCATTTACTCCATCATCCATAGCTCTCCCATATTTTTCCAGTGTCATTAGCCTAACCTTTTCCTGGTTCATTTTATAATTATAGGATTTTAATGACTATTCTCTGAAGGATAATACATTTTAAATTAATTTGGTTGTCATGTTTAATGTTATAGTCTGACACTCTGTAAAACAGCACCCAGGTGGGAGAGGCCCAGGTCTCTGACCTGTGTGGTCAGTGCTGGAGATGAGACAGGGAACCACACACCAGTTCTGTCTCCTTTTTTTTTTATACAGAAGGCTGTCAGAAGATGTGTCATGCAGGAAGTGGATATTTTCCCAATAGAACCAGAGCTGGTGTTTTAGGTGTGACATCCAAAGCCAGGGATGATTGAGCCATTAATGCTTCTTTTGTGCCAAAGTTTTAGAAGTCAAGCTCTTTGCAAGGTTACGCATCTCTGAGGTTTTCAATACCAATCATCTTTTGCAAATCCAGACGGGGTAAAGAGACATCATTGCTCATCATGGTTAATAATAGATTTTGTTGAAAAATTTTCTTGGGGTTGGTTTTTTTTTTTTGCAGGTGTTTCCACCCCATGTGGTTACTCTGCATTTGGAAACTTGTATGTTTTCAGGTCCAGCCATGTCTCATGAAGACGTTTCCAAACAGAGAGTGGCTGGACCAGTGTCATGGTAAAGCTTAGACAGCTCATGTGTCAGGAATTATTGGCAGGGAAGAGTTTACATCCAAGTCATAACAGTGCTTCCACCCAGTGATTAGGGAGGGTGTGGTGTGATGCAGCAGAGCTGTGCTTCAGCCATAGGTACTTGGAAATGTGGAAGCTGAGGACAGAGAAAGAAAGAATACTATGGAAACCTTTTCATTGCTTCAATTCTGACATTAAAAAGTTGAAGTCATGGTCAGGATTGTATTAGGAAAAAAAATCATAATGATAACAATAAATATTAATAAAGTATGGTGATGCTGTTTCATAGCAGTGTGCAAGAAACCTCTGAAGGACAATCTTGAATAATTTCTGGTTGCATTGGGTGTTCTTTGTAGAGCAGAAATAAAATGGAAATGGACAATTGTGGCATTTTCTTGGTGCAAGGTGTAAGGAGATAAAGGTGCCCCCTTTCCCTTACCAGCTGGAGTTAGTGGATGTACTGTGCCAGTTCTTGTGCCTGTTCTGGATGAGTAAAACACTTTTAAGTTTTGGGACATTGCTGAAACCTCCAAGGGGTGGGGAGAATACATTAGAGACCTTTGGCCAGATTTTTCTCCACCCTCCTTAGAATACTTCCAAAGAGAAAAAGCTCAGAATTCAGATGGCAGTTCTTGTTCAACCCAGATCAAGAGACAAATACTCCAGATATACAAAGCATGTTTCTTTCCAACAGGTTTTACAGCAGTAGTTTAAAATTAAATATATAAAGCATTCCAGATGCTCTGTTTCTGTGTGGCAGCTGTCTTTGTGCTGTGCTGAACAGTTGTTGATGCTGTAGTACAGCTCTCTGTTATTTAACTGTCATATTTGGAACATAACTTAAAATCATCCCTCGTTCGGAGAGTTGAGCACCTGTGTATGAATACTACTCCAACTGATTTTTCTTCTTTCTTCAGTTCCTGCAGAACCTTTATTGTGCAAGTTTGCTGATGGAGGACAGAAGAAGAGACAGAATCAGAATAAATACATACAGAATGGAAGAGCATGGCACAGAGAAGGCGAGGTGAGACTTGTAAGTCCTCCCTTCAAGCTTCAGTGTGGGTGTGAAATAATGAATACTTAGGAAAATGATAGGCATTGAGACTTCTTGGCTTGGGTCTTTGGCATATTAAAAATGTGCAAGCAACTCTTACCTGACAGTTTGTGTCTCTATAAAAAAAAAAAACTTAACTGTGTCTTTCTTGTGAGGAGAAAAGGCAAAATGTGAAACGCTGAGTCCTGTCTCATTAAAGTGAACAATAAAATCTCCTTCAACTTGGTCATAATATAAACTTCAGCTTTCTCATGTTATTAAACTACCAGAAACATAACTGTGCTTGCATGCAGTAAATAATCCTTTGAACCATGCAACAATGAAATGCACATCACTTTTACAAGATTAAAATAGTACACCTGTGCCGTGCAGCATTATTATTTTTAGTCAACAGTTGTTTTAATCTTTAATGTTCAAGATAATAGTTCCATAGACTTACTGTGGTTAGCAAGCCTAGACACCTCATTTATATTAGACAGGAAAATTCAAATGTACCTTCTGAAAAACTGCACTGCCCATTCATTCTTATAAAATATTCATTATTCTTATATATTCTTATTCATATATTGTAGGCAACGCCCTAACATAATCATCTGCATGCCTTGAATCTCAAACACACGCATGTTCTTTTTGCCAGGTGTTTAATAGATTGCATTTTCATGATGGGAGCATGGAAACTTGTATTCACAATCAATATTGCTGATTCTCTTCACTGTCAATTAACCTTCCCCTGAGTTTTGGTAATAAACTATTTCAATACAAATTTTCAGTTAAAAATGAGATAACTAAAGAAAGAATAAGAAAAATAATTTACAATTAAATTAATTTTGTCAACTCTTTCTTTTCCATGTTTTTCTTTTTTTCTTTTTTTTTTTTTTTAAGGCTGGAATGACACTCACATATGATCCAACCACAGCTGCTTTACAAAATGGGTACGTTGAGTAATAGCACACTGAGAAAGAAAAAAAAATATTATGAAAGATGAACAGAACTAGCATTTAATAAATATTTCTGCATTTTCTAGATTTTACCCATCACCCTACAGTATTACAGCAAACAGAATGATCACTCAGACTTCTATTACGCCATATATTGCTTCTCCAGTTTCTACATACCAGGTTTGTATTTGGAACTTGGTAGCTGAAATGGTTCATTGGAGCTTATGTTTATTTATCAATTGTTACATCTGGTTTTATGAGGTCTCCAATAATGCTTCATTTTAATGAAGTGGCTTCCTTGTGCTGTGCAGCATGAAAGTGACAGCCTGAAAACCTGAGTGTGTGTTTCAGGAAGCACAGAGGTTTAATGAGATCCTGGTGTCTCACAAAACAAGTCTCCAACTTGTGTTGATGGCTGAGGGATTTGTAGCCACTTCTGTATTTCATGGGAGATTTTTCATTTTCTCTCAGTCATTTTTTTTTAATATCACCAGTGTATCTGAAGTAATTATTCTTTATTTAAAACCTTATTAGTTTAACTAAATTCATTTTTAAAGATGTTTTTCCATGCATTTTGAGCTTTTCTCTGTGCTTTTTTTCTTCAGAAAGCCCAATAATATCTTATGCAGTTGTGCTACAGAACTGTACAGAAGGGTACAGAAACATTCTTGACATTAGAGAAGGAAATTGAAAAAAGGAGCTCAGATTTCAAATTACTTTAGCAGTCAAATTCAATGGTTTTTATTAGGAGTAAAGCATTTAATACCTAGACCAGTACTTCTAAGCCAAAGGTTACTTTATTTTGAACACTAAATTAAAACATAAACTGTGGATGTTTTTGGCACAAAGCTTTCTAAAGAGGATTTTGATAGATACCACCTTGAGTCCTCACAAGGGGTATTGATATAGAATTCAACACACTGGGAAATTATATGGAACAGCTTTAGCACTTTGGTATAGATCTCTTAGGAATCCTCAATTTTCGGGCATCGTACATTTCAGTTTACAAACAACTTGCTTCAGATACAACTGGTATGGCAGTCTCAGATGTGTGCTGTGTAATTACTACTTGAGACACACCAATTATGCCACTCTACACTAAATACAGTGAGCAATTTTGTCATTTTACTGTTTAACACATAGATGGAGCAAACAGCAGTGATTCGGGTCATAAATAACCCAAACTAATTAAATTCAGAAAGTTCTTACCTGCGTGTGTCGGGGGAAGCAGAAGAGGCTGTTTGCTCTCTAGTGAGAGAGTCATTGCTGAGCTTTCTAATGTGCCGTGTGTGTGAATGAATATGGAAGGGGAGGTAAAGGCTGGCAGAGGCACTGTGGGCCATTTCTTCAGCTGTCTCTTGCAGGAATTTCATGTAGCCTTCAATTACAAGTGAGGAGGACGAGGAAGAATTGTCTAGTATTAATCTGGAGATCTAATGCCCTCTTGCATGAGCAAAGTGTTGTGTAGGAGTTAAAACGGTGTTCTCTGGTGTGAAGGGCAGCTGGGTTATTTTTATATTAATTTCTGAGGTAACTTAAGCAACACAATGTTTGCTCTCGGCAGAAAGTGCTAGACTCTATTTTTCAGTATACTGAATCATTCTGCTTGGTACTGCATTACGTCAGAAATTACAGTAAGTTCTTACCCAGAAAAATATTTCAGTAAAATTAACTGCTATTCTTTATTAAAATATAAATTATTTATCAATATAAGGCTGTCTGATATTCAGAATCCAAGTAAAAATTGGAAGTTGGCATGGAAACATACTACTTAGCAATACAGTATTATTTTTTGGGCTTATTGAGATAGGCAGACCACAATCCATTATGTTTCCAGAAATGTAGTTACCAGTATTTCAATATACATGGCATGGAGCTCAAATTATTGTGGATGGAGTTATTAATATCATTATGCTTGAAGTGACACAGTAATTGGAATTGAAAATTAAATTGAAGTATTCTGTATTGGAGTGGAAGGAGGTTCTTGGCCAGAAGAGTTTCACAATTTGAGTATTAGTCACATCTTCATTACGGATCCCTTCTCACTGAAACCTGCAGCCTTCTGTCTCCTACACAGCAGGAGGTATCACACGAGCACAGTTTTTGGTTGTTTTTTTTTTCTTTGAGGCATGGTATAACCTGCTCCTAGATTTATTCTTATTCAGGTAAACAAATTTAATAAAGTTTTGGCTAGTTTCTGCAACCCCTGTATACCCAAATGACTGCACTGAGCCAGTTACTATCATAGTGTGAGATTAGCCAAAGCTTTAGTCAGGCTGTACTGGTATTTTTGTCATTAAAATTTTGCCTGAGGAAAGGGAGTGTTCCAGTCGTTTCCATTCCATTTGGAACTCCTGTTTGCTCTTTTCTTGACTGAAAAAGAAAAAACGAACAAAAAAAACTCACCCCAAAACCCAACTCTGGTTTGAAAGTAAGTACCAAAAGGAAAAAAGAAATATAAAATTTTTTCTTTGCTTTCTTTTCTCACCTGGATTTTTTTCAAGGCTGTATGTGAACCTGTCCTGTTCACAGGACTCTGGGAATGATGGTGGAGGCATTTAAAAGGCTTTAAATGTCCGGCAGCAGTGGTGAGCCTGCTCTGTGTGCCTTACCCTACACTCCTACAGCCGGTGGGAAGGAAACATTTTTGTCCTTGCCTTTAGTATTTCTTGCTGCACACCTTGTCAAAGAGCTGTTGCAACCAGCTCTTTTTAACCAGGATAACAATATAACCTCTTAGTTTCCCTTTTTATAAGTCGCTTTATCATGCAACCTTAGGCATTCTATTGCAGTTGAAGTATTTGGGCTGCCACCGATTTTGGAGAGAAAATGTGTTTGTTGCAAGAGCAGGGATACTCATCAAAGCCTCCTTCTCTTCCTGTGCTTTGGGAATAACACGCCATTATGTCTCATAGAAGACCAGTTCTCCTAAATCTTCTCATTTTTCCTGGAACAAGATTACAGTAGAATTCCTGATTTTTAAATTTTTTTCAGTTGTAAAAATACAATAATTTATTTTATTCGGGTCACACTAGAGGACAAATGGTGCTAAACCTTCTGAGATCCAATTACTTTTCCACCATGGTATTTCTGAGACAGAAGGAGTTTCCTTTTTCAATGTAGCAGAAATCTGCCATTCATCTGTTTGACCCCTTTCATTGTACTTGATAAAGTTTCTCTGACCTGCACTAAAAACCTTGTCTTTCTGTGTGAAAGGTGTATGTGGTATATGGTCTCCAAACCTTTTCTCTGATTTACAGGTTACAATGAATACATTTTTCATACAGATCAGTGTTGTTCCACAGAGAGATTACTTGGATTAAAAAGTCACTAAATAAGGGAGGAGGCATGTTAACATGATTTAAGATATTTCTATATCTAAGTATATCTGAAGTATTCCGAGAATGTGTAAGATGAAAAATAAAATGCCAATTTTGTTCTAGGTTCAGAGTCCTTCTTGGATGCAGCCTCAACCATATATAATGCAGCACCCCGTAAGTTTTTTATGCTTCTCCATTGTTGTGTTTATTTATTACATAAACATTGAACATACTTTAAATAACAGCAAGTATGTCAATTCCTGCCCAATTACTTCCATAGATCAAAATGAAGAGCAAAACAAAGACAGTAACCTGAACTGGGGCCTCATTCTATTAGGAAAAAAGAAAGCTACCTTTGGAGTATCAATGTGATGAGGACCATTAGAGAGAACTTCCAAGAGGAATCTTAGCGGTGTTGGCTGTTTTGGTTTTGTTTTATTTTATTTTACTTTTAATGGAAAGAACTTTGCAAATACCAAATGTTTTACATATTGTCTACCTTTCAGGAGCTGAAATTGGAGACCCAGTGTTTTAGAGTAGGTCTGCAGTAGTTCAGACTGGGTAATTTGTGAAAGACAGATGGATGTAGTGATATGAATGACATTATGGGCACTCACTTGAGAAAACCTGCATAGCTAGTTCTGGCTTCCACCACTCATGAGTAATGCTAGTCTCCCTACACTTTTGGCTGTGGCATCTGTACCAGACTGTCAGGCATTCTAATCTCTACCCTCCCATGATATTTTGCTTCTTGTCTATGTCATTTGCCAGTTAAGTACCATTACATCTGAGACTTACTGGGTTTCTTGAGATGAGCATTACTAATAATATCAGGCACTTTAATACATGCACTCCCATAGTTAACAAGCAGGTCTGTTTCCACATATAGAAAGGATATTGTCTTGACTTTAATTAACCTCTCTACACAGATTATAGAATGTAAATCTTCTTGGCAGAACATTTTCTTCTTGGGCATGTAGAGAAGGTGATGTTGAACCAGAACACCCTCTCACAGGCTTATTTGTTGTTGTATTTGTGGTTTTTTGATGTTAAATACACAGAGGAGGTATTGACTTCCTTCTCTATCAACACAGATTTTCATAAAACAACATCCTGCAAATAATGCTGTGAAAGACAACATTTGATATGTTATAATGCTGTATTAGTTTGGCTGTATTAGTTTCACAGGTACACAAAGCGAGATTTCACAGTTGAAAATAAAGATCTAGATTCTAGACCGAAGTTCAGTTTTGGCCTGTGCAAAGACGGGTGCTGTCTTGCTCATTTGCTTTGCAGAGAAGTCTGCAGTCTACAGACAGGAAATTCTTTCAGTGTTTGATGTGCCTGTGACTCATTTCATCTACACTGATCACATGGTTGTTTTTCCAAGTATATTCTATACTTCTTTTTTTTTCTTTTAAAGGATTCATTACTGATACAAAATACTTGCTTTCAGTACACTACAATTATTTCTGTTAGTTTTGAGCCTCCATTAATTTTAATCAACACCTTCTGCAAGCATAAGTCGTATAAAGTATTTGGAAATGTGTTTTTGTGGAACATGATTAGTAAAATGAAATTTCTTGATAATATTCCATTTCAGATAATTCTGAAAACCTTATGAGTGTGCCCTCCATATTTAGCAGTCTAAAGTGTTCAGAAGTTTGAGTATAATTTTTATGAACTTAAAATGGTACAGAAGCAATAGAAATGCCATCAAGACCAGCTGGTATTTAGACAAAGAATCAGCATTGCTAAGTCACTCTTCTGAAATGTGTGTGCTACTGAAAGCAGCCACTAAGTAGGGCAGCTGTCTGGTGTGTGAGCATCGCCTGTGATGGGTAGGAACACAAATGTTCCTCCTCCAAAGCCCATTCCTAAAGATGAGATAAAAGTTTCTTCCTAAGGCATGAAATTCCAAAGCTTAAGCTAAGTGAATCTGTACCTGGTAACATGTGCAAATTTTTGCTTTCAAGTCAGCATCTGGTTAAACTCATATTTTACAAAGCATTTTCAGCAGGTCTCTCAAGTGTGTTGTACATCAGATAAATGTAAAACTGGAAGTCAAAGCAAGTTCTTCCACCTTGAGCATCTACAGATGCTCAAGTAAAATATTCAGAATGCCCCTCTTCTTTTGAGTCAGTGCCTGGGATTAAGGAGAATTCTTGTGGTACCTCCCCTCAGGACAGTCCATACTAAGGCTCTCAAATCAAAAATTAAATTAAATCTGAGTGCTGCAACCATTTCTTTGTTTCTCTGTTTTAACAGGGTGCTGTTCTGACTCCCTCCATGGACCACACCATGTCACTACAGCCTGCATCAATGATAAGCCCTCTGACACAGCAGATGAGTCATCTTTCATTAGGCAGTACTGGAACAGTATGTAGCAATTTGATACAAACTAGAACTTATCCAAGTAGAAAATACTGCGTGTAGATCACAGTATCCCTGTGCAGCTTGCATGTGGGGAAAAGTAATCTTATTAGTCATCTTACATCCAGTTAGTCATTAGAAACTGTCTCCATTTTAAAATTTTATTCAGCAGCTTTTATAACTGAGCAAAAATTGGAAATGGGTAAATAAAAATAGACCAAAACAAATTAAAGGAATCCGGGAGGATTCTTCAGAGTTGCAACTTCAGAGTTGCATCCGAAATATTAAAAATAGTTGGTTTTACTTTTTATATTCCTTTCTGCAACTCTAATCTCTTAAAGCGTGGAACAGAAGCTAAATCAGAAGAGATTCAGACTTGCTTCTAAATTGCAAGACCCTTCTTTCCTGACCAGATTGGGTTTAAAAAAAAAAAAGGTGACTGGGGTTAACAGAGAAGGAAAGGTCCTTTACTTAGTCTTTGAAGTCTTAATTTTAATTTTCTCAAAATAGATACATGACTTTTCTGGAAAGCCTATTGATTTCAGATGCAAAAGTCTTTCTCTCATGCATATTGTTTTAGGGAAACAGTCAATATCTGTCAAACAATACCATGACTGCTATTTTGAATACTTTTACACTTATATTGGGCTTTAACTCAATGTAATGAACTTTGTCTTTCTAGTACATGCCAGCCACAACAGCTATGCAAGGAGCCTACATCCCCCAGTACACACATGTCCAGACAGCAGCGGTGCCTGTTGAGGTCAGTATATTTTATAAATTATCAGAGATAAGAAATATTAATATGAATTTTGTTTTCTAGGAAAATTAGGGCTCAAGTGCAAATATTTTAACTGTGAATGTACTGTGAATGCCACATGTATTAAAACTATAAAATGTCATAATTCTCAACTAATATAGCCAGTGTTACAACAAAGAATTACCTGTACATATGGCAGTACAGGACTGGGAGCAATCTTCTCTATGAGCATAGCTCAGACAAACCCTGTGTTTTGTCAAACATAACTCCAATAGTAACAAGGTAGAGAATGTATTGGAGTTTTGATCTTTCACTTAGTTTTACCTTAGTTTTACCATAGTTTTACAAAATTATCTGCCAGCAGACCTTAATTGTAGCTTTTTGCAAAGAACCCTGATTTGACCCTGGCATCTCAGGATATGCATGGGCACGTTTGTCTAATAAATCTCTCCATCAAAAAGGAATTCATTACTTTTGTTGGAGAGAATTACATAAGTAAACCAAATAATTTATCTACTACTTTGGCTTACCGTACACCATTCATAGGTCAGTACTTCTTTAACAGAGGAGCTAGACAGAATGAGTGCCAGACAATCTCTTCCAGAGCCTGTAAGAAAAAACCATTTCATTTCAAAGTCCTGTTTATCCAGAAACTCCAGAATTTGCTTGATTCATTTTGGTGCATCTGCCCATGTGGATCAGAGAAGTTCTTTTGGCAATTACCTGATTGCTCTGTCTGCCAGAGCACTGTCAGCTGAATTAATTGCCTGGTTTCTGGGGAGCCTGGTGCAAAGTCCCATGTACAATTCTTTGTGTTGCCTAGTGCCAATCCCTTCACAGTACTCATAGTGTTTGTGTGGTAAGTAGATCTCATTCTTCTCCCTCCCCTTCAAAAGGAGAAGGACAGAATGCTCTTTTACATCTACAGATAGAAAATATTCTAGCAGTTATTTGCTCTCCCTATTTATTTCTATAAAGTCAAAAGTTTGAGGGTTTGTTTTTTTTCATTATCGTCAAAGCATCTCAGGAAGTACCATGTTTGCATGATCATTTATTTTTTCTGTTGGCTGAAATATTAATCAAGGTAAAGTCTGCACCTCAGAAAAATGTCACTTGAAAAATGTGACAAGATTTTAGATTTGAAAACTGTTAATTGCATGAGTCAAGTGGAAATACAGGTTTCAGGTAATGCTGCTTGGTTTTGTGTCTCATGGCTTGCCTTCCTTTTTATTTGCAGGAAGCCAGTGGTCAGCAACAGGTTACAGTAGAGACATCCAGTGACCACTCTCCATATACGTATCAGCAAAATAAGTAACTGTGAGGTAGGGGCTCATCCTGTCTCATGAAAGATGTGAATTCAAAGATGCTTAATTTCATAATTTACAATACTCTGTATTGAATGGGGTTTTTATGTCATATAAATAATACTGATGATAAAATCTGGGGACAGTGAAGCTGATTTGAACTTGGCCAGAGTCAAAAGCCAGGGAAGGAAACATGGGATTCAGAAGTGAAGTAATGAATTCCGAGTAATATTGTTGTATAATAACTTCTCTATACCATAACTGGATTATGTTGGATTTTAATTTGTTCATTCTAGCAGCATGCTGTATACAGAACAACAATGAATAAGTGCAAAAATACAAGAATCAAAATGCTAAAGGGAATTGTACTGATAGATATATGATGCTCTAGTTTTGTGGTACCTGTAAGATTAAAAGCAGCTTCGTGGCTGACTTACAGACCACAGGTAGGGAAGCAGTCTGCTAGAAATCCTTGCTGACCTTTTCTCCTGAAGATTTCCCTGCTCATCCTTTTTTCTAGGAAAAGGCAGTTTGGTCCAGAATTTTGTCAGTTAGTGTTTAATCCATGTCCTCGTTTGGCTCTAATTCCAGAGTTTTACTTTCCTACTCCAGGTTTCCTCTGGTTCTGCTTGCATGGTCTTTTTTACTGGCAAATCCATAGCTTTACCTGAACTTACTTCATTCAAATTTTTTTTTGCTTTCTGTACATTTCCGTTCTGAAAATATTACTTGCACTAACTGTTCCCTTTTTCGTGTTTTAAAGTTCTGGAATTTAATTCTTCCTTAACTTGTCTTTTGTTGTTGTTTGTTTGGTTGGTTTGTTTGCTTTGTTTTGGAGTTTTTTTGAGTGCTTCGTAAGCCAGGCAACTTGGCTACGTCATTTTTTACATCACATTTTCTAAGACCTCACACTGAAAAATTCCATTCATCTGCAATAATGTGCTGGAGGCCATGTTAGAAGGGTTTTTCTACAGCCCTTGTGGCATTTATTTGATACTGAAAAATCAAAATGATTTACGTGCTATCGTTATGTGATATCTCTCTAAAATGTATTGATCCAACAAAACGCACATTTTGGCATTAGCTTTGATCCTGCAGGTCAGCTGTGCTGTTTGACAGCAGCGCTCTCATCCCCATTATTGGCATAACAGATTCTTATATGGAAAGATAGGAACAAACCAATGGGGAGACTTGGCAGATTCAACAGATGGCAGAGCCTGCGTAGCACAGCATATGACCTGTGTTATTCCTGTAGTCGGGCCAAATGCTGGCATCTAGAGGAAGCCCACATCCTTGATTTGCTTCCAGGGCAGGCAGAAAGCAAAGCCACAGGCTCCTCTCGTTATCCATCTCCTCGTGTTAAAATCATGACTCCTGCACGTTTCCCATGCCAAGGCTGCTGCCTGGTGTTAACCGCTTTTCAAGGAATTATTTGTTTTGCCTTAAGTCTTCCCTGTGGGCATGTAAAACCTCCTTACCAATAGAGATCTGTGGTAGCCAGCAAAGTGTAATCCTGCATGTCACATCCCCTTCCTGCCTCTCTCTCTCCCAGCCTGTCAGTATCTTTCCCCATAGAATGAGGCCAGGCAGGAGGAACAGCCTTAAGTCTCCTGAAAAGATGAGTTGTTGTTGCCATCTGAGACACATTTTGTATTGATGACTGTGTAGAATTCCAAGCTCTGTGAGCAGTTCTGTGTGTTTGCTGTCAGTCGGTTCTCTACTTATTTTATTCTTCAGAGAAGCACTGTTACCTGTATTTATATGCAGTAGGAGCAAGTGAAATCTGTGTCAGCAGAGGCTGTAGCTGTGGGCACGTGGGGAAGGTTAATATTACCCAGCTGATTTCAGCCTCAGAGCATGGCATTTGGTATTTCTGTCCCTGGAACATGCTGGTACTTGTCTTGTTTCAGACAGGTGAAGGGGAAGGAATCGCCAGTTATATCATGCCCTAAATGCAGGGAACACTGCAGTCTCTTGATTGTTGTGGCTTTGTCACCGTTGTCAAACTGAAACTTCTTTCTAAATGCACACGCAGCACTTTGGGGAATGTCCTATTTAGAGTCAGTGTCCACATTCCCACAATTCAAGGGGTAAATTACAACTAGCACATTTGCATGAATGGATGCAGTCAATCAAAAATACACATTGTCTTTCCTCTGGCAGCTACATTTAATACATTAATAACTTTATAGCTTCTTTTCAAAAAGTTGCTTCTATGTGAAAAATAGTCAAAGGGACTTGAAAAAAACCCAACCAAACCTGTTTCATATGAACCTACAAATGTACAAGCCTTAAAATACCAAACTTTGCCTTGCTTTGAAAAAATTAAAAAATCGTCTAAACTTTTTTTGTCATTAGCTGGGTATTTTTTTAAACCCATGTGGCAGTATAAGCCACAGAAAGCCTGCCTTCAAATTTGATGAGCCCTGGCTTGCTGTTCAGTATTACGATCAGGGAGACACAGTAGCTGTGTCTGTCTTAGCTGTCATACATAGCCTCCTTGAGGCTGCACCAAAAGAAAGTTATTGTTCCTTTTCCAGAGATCAGAAGTCTTGGAGATGCCACACAAGTAGCACACTCAACCACTTTCGGTCGATTAAAAGGAACAACAACAACAACAACAAAACAACAAAGAAGGGAAGAGCTTTGAGTGCAGCCTCACGGTTCCCCCTGGGAGCTCTGTGTGCTAGAGAGGGAGAGTGGCAGTGCAGGCTCTGTCCTGGAGGAGAGCTTACCCTGGGAAGGGCCAAGCACCTGCAGTGCTGCCTGTGTTACTGCCCAGGTTTATACTCAGAGTCACTTCCTCTCCTCTCAGCTGTCTAAAGTAGGAAATCAGTTAGTTTTGTGGACAGCTACGTTAGGAGAAAAAGCGTGTGCTTGGAACTCCGCTCTAGCTCTGACCTTTCTGTGTTACAGATGTCCAGTGTTGACCTGGCCTGGAGAAGGGTGCAAAGGCTGAAACAATCATGGATTTTACTGATCAATTGTGCTTTAGGAATTATTGACAGTTTTGCACAGGTTCTTGAAAATGTTATTTATAATGAAATCAACTAAAACTATTTTTGCTATAAGTTCTATAAGGTGCATAAGAAAAACCTTAAATTCATCTAGTAGCTGTTCCCATGAACAGGTTTATTTTAGTAAAAAAAAAAAGTTTTTATCAAGTGTTACGACGCAAAAAAAAAAAAAAACCTTCAAATTTCTGGGTATGCACAGATGACCACGAAGACTTATTCACGTGCATGACAGAATTTGTGTTTTGGTTTATTTTTATTTTGTTTGTTTTTTTTTTTTTTTTTTTTTTTTTTTTTTTTGTATGAAATGGATTTTCTGAAGTTAAAAATAGTAAAACATCTAAGATGATGTTCTGTGCTTGCAGTGTGTGAATGTTGCTTTAGTGCAGTGTTGCAGTTATAGTGTCTGGTCTCTTAGCTTTCTGTTTTTCTTTTAATGTAGTGTAAAGTGTCTTATCCTTTTCTATAAATTCCAATTTGCCTTAAATCTTTCAATGCTGTAGCTGTTTCAGTAAGTAGTCCAAACTAATGGTGTAGAATGCTTTGACCAAATGAGCTGGTCTATTATGCCTTGTAAAACAGCAGCATAGGGCTTTTAAAGGTAGTCAATAAAAATTGCTGAAAATTTGGCTTTTTTAATGTGTAGTAAGTGTTTTTAATGATTTTTTCACATAATATGTAAGGTAGTGAAATGCAAGAGGGGAAAAAATGTTTTGTGTGAAACACATTTTCTGACTGGGGAAATTTTAATAGTATAAATTGTTTGTAAGGCCATATGCCAATAGTTCCCTCTGGTAGTTTGGATGATTTAGGAACTCTGCTGTATGATGCAATGTAAAATCTTTTTTTGCCTTTTTTTCAGAAACTAACTTGATGTTCTAGTTTTAGCATAGGTAGAGTAGGGAGTTTGGGGTGGAGATATCACCGAATGTTTTTGTCCTTCCTTTATACTAATGATAGTGCTTTAGGATGAGGATTATGCTGAGACTTAGCAAACAGAAAAGTTGCTATTACAGCAAAATGGCAAAAGCTAAAGGACTCGTTTTCAAACATATGCTGAGATTTAAGTAGAAGCATAATTGATTGGGTACTAGCTCTCTATAGTAGGTAAATAAAAATAAAAAGACTTGGCACTTTTAAAAGGTAACTTTACCAAAGAACAAAGAGCCAGTAACCAATAATTCTGATTTGTCTCAGCATTGCGTCTTCTATACTCTTTATTTTTGCCGGACCAGTTTGCGGTTAAGAGAATGTGCCTTTTTTGTACATTTGCATTTAGGTTTTATAATTTTAATTGATGTATGGACACAAAAGCATGAAGGAAGACTTGGATCCAAGCAGTGCCACACTTTACATCATCACTACAAGTGTTAAGTGTAAAGAAAACCAATTTTGAAACTATGAAATTCCTGATTCATAAATACACAGTTATTTGTACTTCACATATTAGATAATTCACTGCTACTAAAGCTTTTTATTACAATTGCATATGTTTTAAAATTGAATGATAAATTAAGTTGTCTTCCAAAACTGTGTACTTCTCTGGTCAGCTGTATATGATCAGTTATCTACCTCAAAGTTTATTTCCTTTTGTATTGGGACAGGTTGCTGGCCCTCCCTGTTTCCACAGACCAAATCATCCTAGCTCAGGAGCTAGGGCTAAGCAGTTGTTTCTTTCAAGTATTTTTTAGTTTTTAAATTTTGTGTGAGTATTGGAGTATAGATGTCGGTGACATTTCATAGTTTCAAAAGTAAATTGCTGCTCTGAGAAGTGTAGATTCTAGTGAAATGCATAGTCATAAGAGATGTGTTTTTGTTTTTTCTTTTTTAAAAAAGTTGTGGTATTATTGGTTCTATGCTCCCTGGAATATTACTGCTTTGTAAAAGTCCAGACTTCCTGCAGCACCTTGCCTGTATTTGGTAACTTTCCAAACCTGGATCTCTCACTACTTGCTATTTTTGCATTAATTAAAAACTGCAGTATGATAGCTGTGTTAGAGGGAGGGAAGAGTTGCTGCCAGAAATGTCTGAACTAAGTGCCATACTCATTGTCTGGGTAAGATTTGGGAAATTTAACCTCTGTACATAAAGAAATAATCAGTTACTTAAACATCACATAGTAGACAGCCATTAAATTATAAAAAATTAATTTATGAAGAAAGACCTTTTGTACAGATTGAAAAAAAAAAAAGATTTTCATAGAGATATCTATATGATCAAGAGAGTTAATTTTTTATTTTTGTTTTACTAGTGCCACAAACTTGCCAGTGGTAACTTATTTGTCCGGTTCAAGATAACTCTGTAGTTTTGTTTCCTAGGACTTGTTGTTAAACGCCAAAAGACATTTTTGAACTGTAAATTTGATTAGATTGTTAGCTTTTTCTGTTTTATTTCTTTGAAAACTTTTGAATAAAAAAGATCCAAAAAAACGAAAATGCATCGTCTTTTTCCTTCAGTCCTTCCTTTATTGGGGGAAAACCCCAACAGGTTATGGTTCAGCTTCTGCATTTATTTTGAAATATTTGGAATTACTTTCTGCTTGACAGCCTGGGTTGGTTTCTTTTCCTATCTTTCGTCAAAGGCAAATTTTGACTCTTTCGCACCACACTGCAAAGTCATTAATTCTTTCAAACAAAATAGGAAAAGATACATGAAAAATACATGATGAGATGTCTGATTTGGATGCACGGACTCCGTTCTGCTGTGTGTCAGCCCACACGGGGAGTTGTGTGTAACCAGGCTTGCAGGCTGTGGCTGTAAAAACCATTTTCCTGAGGTAAGCTTGGAGGTGGAGGGTCACTTTGGTAGCTCTTGGCACAGGATTGCTGCCTTCAAATGCTTTTGTCTTCCCACGTGTGCTGGCCTTGGCAGGAATACCCAGCTCTGGAGAGCAGAGCTGATACTTCACTGGGCTTCAAAGAGATCCCCAGCATTGGCCTTCCAGCTGCCATCTTTAAGCCCTGTATTTCTTTAAAGGCAATCTCTGATTTTCTCGTCCTTTTGGCAGGATCAGTACTGCTGATGGTGTGGATCAGGTAGACGACTGCTCCGACCAAAGTAAGGCTTGGGAAAGCAAGAGGAGAAAAGTCAAACTATTGTGTCTCCTCAGCCAAATGCTTTCCCACCTGCGTGGTCTTGCCATGGCTTTGGATTGATGAGTGTGGCAGGAGAGGGGCTGTGGCCTCGCCTCGGGCAGCCCAGTGGCACAGAGCAGGGCTGGGTGATGCAGAGGGCTCCTGCTCCTTGCTGTGGGAGCTGGATAGGCAAAGGGGAGGCTGGCTGACCCCAGGCTGTGCTGCTCTGAGAGCCCAGCCTGGGACACAGTTCTTTTCATTGCACACCTGGCTTTGAGGGATCCCTGGGGTTCTGCCAGCGCTGTGGCAGGCCGGGCAGCCTGCTGGGGGTGACAGGTGGGGACATGCTGCTGGCAGTGCACAGCCTGAGCTTTCAGTCATGCAATGCTCATGCAAGATAATGAGAATCAATGTGTTTCCAGTGGAGCTGGCAAAGCGACTCACCCGGAGAACGGGAAACTTGATTTACAGTTGCTTATGCAACGAGGACATCCTCAACAATGATAGCACTACTTGACCCAAGAGAGCTGCCTGATGTTGTGTCAGGGGAGGTTTAGGTTGGATATTAGTAAAAGTTTCTTCACCCAGAGGGTGGCTGGGCACTGGAACAGGCTCCCTAGGAAGTGGCCACTAACACTGTGGCCAGCACCAAGCCTGACAGAGTTCAGGAAGCATTTTGACAGTGTTCTCAGGCACACGGTGTGGCTCCTGGGAATGGCCCTGTGCTATGGACACATGCAGTGGAGGGAGTTGGATTTGATGATCCTTGTGGGTCCCTTCCAAATCAGCATCTTCTGTGATTAATGGAGAGAAAAAACCATCACGCTGTGCTACTAAACATTCAACTCTGATAACTGAAAAAAATACCTTTTAACCATTTTGGGGGGGGTCATTTAAATATTGGCCCAGTATGTTGCCTGTCCCAAACACAATACTTGAGAAGATAAATACAGAAAAGTTTAAAGTGGTTTTGCTATATTATTCATGTTCTTCAACATACTGAATTAATCTCAGATTAATAAGCATTCTTTTAAAATTAGGTATGAGTACTCCTCAAAAAGCTGTATGTAAATAGACTCAGAATAATGCAGGCTGGAAATTATTTTTGTTCTCTATTTGCTTTTCTAATTATCCCTATAATAAACTTAGCTCTCTTAGAATATTTGATAAGAATCAATTTTTTTTCAGGTTAGTATCTTTTGCCTGATCTAATAAGGTTGTGTGGATCATTCCTATCGGGTAATATGCACTAATGTGATATCTTTATGTAATATGCTTTTATTGAGCATAATAAAACTCATTACCACCTAGTTTGTTCAAACATTGGCTCCATCCTCTGCATACAACGTCTTTTGAACCTTACTTGCAAACCTGCTGTTAATAATTTTTTGTACCTGTTAACAAATATGGGTGTCAGATTCATGTAGGATGATTGTGTACCAATATAAATGTTTTGTGCAAGATCATGCACCAACCCTGTTTTTCTTTGGTTGTGATTACAAAGTAGCCTTTCTTTGGGCACTGAACAGAGCTTTTTATGTTTCTCTGTTTTCTAAATTAACTACTCTGGGCAGGTGCAAGACAAGTGCAAGCAATGCATTATCAGATCAAGCAGAATAACCAAGTACTGTTGAGCAACTGAGCCTTGCTAATGACTGCATATATTGGGCTAGAACAAAGTCAAAGTAGTCTAAAGCACTTTGCTGGTACTCTGTGTTAGCTTTTCATGGAAAAAAGAGTTAATGAGTGCTGTTTTTGTCTCCCCTTCTAGGTTTAATTTATGCCATGGTACCTCCACCATACCAGACAAAATCATGATTGACTAAATCTGTGCCACCTAATTTTCCACAGGAACATCATACCAGAAATGCATTTTATGTTCCAAAATATTTTTATGGGTTTGCACTCCTACTCCTCCTGTCCAGACATCACTGCACTTGTTCCTTTTGCTGTAGTAAACCACTCCAAAATTTTTTGCAAACTTCCACATGTGTTGGAATAAGATAATCTGTCCTGTCCAGCAGTGCCTTCTTATGAAAGCCAGTGTGTTGTGGTGGCATTTCAGACATGCACTACCTTCCAAACACTTGCCACACTGACGTACTCTTTCAACTGTGAAAGATCATCTGTATCCTTCCCCCCGCCAACAAATTCTGGCATTGATTAACCCAAACAAATCTGAGGCTTTTGGCTTTCACACTCAATCCATTAATTCTCTCCAGAATAGGGGTTAGGATATACAAAACCTATTGTGTTTGGCAACTTCTCTTTCAGTGACTAAGAAAAGCCAAGGTGATGTCAGAACAGCAAAGATTTACAGTGCAGTGATCAGAGGGAGGGTGTAAAAGCCTGCATGTGGAATGAGTCAGTCTTTCCTTTTCAGGACAGCTCTAACCACATCTACCATCTGAGAAATCTGTGCAGCCCACTTCTGTAGTAAAGAAGAAATCATATCACAGGAAAGTACTACTGGTTTTTTGGGTTTTTTTCCATGTCCAAGAAAAAAGGCCAGCTTCTCCACAGGCAAGCCTTAACTGTTTAAGTTATCTTGCCTTTTTCAACACTATGCCCTCCTGTACATCAGTGGTGTACCTACATCAGTGGTGTTCTGAATTCTGTTGTGTTACGTTGGTCTCCCTTCAGCTGAATAAACTGACCTCTTTTGACAGCTTCACTGCAATACAAAGGGATTTTTGGAGAACTGAAGGTATGTGGCACCCTAAAGACTTCCTGCATGCACACTGCAGGTGTTCAGGTCAACCTGCTCAGGCAGCTTTCTATGTAGTGTTATTGTTTCAGAGCCCCACATGTGAGTATTAGTAAGGGAAATAATATTTGGAAAATGGTTTCTGCAGATGCACTCTGCTGATCTGAAATAATTCATCTGCAGTAGAAATTTTCCCAGGTGTTTTAACCACCTGAAATTCATGCAGAGAGATGATGGATTTACACAATGTCTGTGGAGCACTTAAAGGTAATGGAATAAAACAATGATTTTAAACAAGCCCAAGAGAAAATTTACTACTAAATTTTATATTTTGGTAAATAGTTTTAGCTTTTTCCACGTACGAATAGAAAATTGATTTTCCTTTGTGTACTTCAGCCTTTTCCCAATGGGCAATACTTTCATACCAATGAGGAAACACTGCTAATTTTTTTATTTTTTTTTTTTTTGCCTTCCAGAGACTGTCACAAAACCTGAAAATATATTTACAGGCATTTGTTACCAGCTTTTTTTTTGGTATCAATTTTTACTGGCATCTTTAGCCAGTCTCAAAGATAATCTGTAAGCAGAATATACTTAAGTAGGCACGTGAAGCAGTTATTTATTGACCAGCCCACAGCAAAGAAAGGATTTCACAAGCCATTGGGCTGAGCATGAGTCTGCTCACCCAGCAGGTACCAGCAGTGGCTTTGCTGGCCAGGCAGATGTTGGGCAGGAGGGGAAGGTCGGTCCCTGCAGCTCCCAGGAGCAGACCCTCAACATTGCCACATTTCTGTCTTCTGCCAAGCTCCATCAGGGCCTCTGGCATGGATGCCTTGTCCCAAGAAATGGACCGAATGATGCTTCCTGACATGCCTTGCTCTTTTCTTCCTTTAGATTTTACACCCTTTTCAAACTGCTGCTTTCCCTCCTAAGCCCTCGAGCTCCCGACAGTCCTAATCCACTAGCTCTACCTCTGTCTATAATTTGACCTTTCTTAGCACTCCAGACTTTCTCACAGCTTTTTCTTCCAGCCCTCTGAGGAAGGTTACACAGCTGGGCTGGATCAGAGTTGGGCCCTCATGTGCAGGGAGCTGTGGAGAGGCAAGGGAGGCACAGGACAGGGCCTGCAGTAAGGGCTGACATACTCCAGGTCTTCCTCGAGTCAGGAAAATATTCAAATGCAATTGGAAGAAAGGGTATTCAAAGAGCTCAAAATGTTGCTGTCTTTGCCAGAACAGAATGAAAACTAGATTTCAAACAGCTCTAAGAGGCCAGTGCAGCTCAGCTCAGTAGAATGAAATGCTCGAGAAGTTAGCAGCTGCATGGACCGTCAGTTCCTGACCTCCTTCAGCCCTGCTCTGCTCACTTTCTGTACTTCAACAAGTTCCAGCTGCCAGTAGGCAGAAGGTTCTGACGTGACCAGCAACCCACAGGCTTCACACAGCAAAAAGCCTTTTGCCACTTGGGCATTCAAGCAAGTCACTGTGCCCTGAGCTGCAGAAGTTAGGGAACAAAGCCAGCAGTAGGGAAGTAACCTTGAGCACAGAGTGGGAACATTTAGGGTTTCAGTTGTTTCTAGGTAAACTGTATTTAAGGGGTGGTCTCGCTCTCTCTGCTGGGGTGTTTCTAGAAGCAGCAAGCGTTACCCTCTATTCTTGAGTGAATGTTGTAGAACAGTGTAAGAAATCCAGATGTCAGTTATTAAAAACAACAACAACAACAAACAAAAATTGGGCAGTTACAGAAATTCCTCTCTTAAAAAGCATTTTGCAGATGAAACTAGCCGGTCGTCTCTGGAAAAACAGTTCAGGACAAACCATACCGCTGTGTGTATTACGGTCCACATAAACACGCTCATCTCTTCCGAGTGGGGATGCTCTGGGCAGCCCTGCAGTGCGTGCCGCTGCCCTGTTCCAAGCCCGTAATTCATTTCCTAGGAAGTGTTGTGCTCCATCAGCAAAGCCGAGTGTTGGAGCAGCCCCTGTTCAATCAGGAGGTGGGCGAGGGGATGCTCCGTGCCGGCCGGGGCTCAGCTGTCCCCGCTGCTGGGGCGGAGCGCGGAGCCTCCCGCAGCGGCTGAGCCGGCCCAGGAGCTTCCATAACAGCTCGTGGAGGAGCCACCAGAGGGCATCGGGAGAAACCGAGCTCATCTCGCAAGGTAAGCACCCATTCCTAGCCGGGCCTTATGGAGCGCTTGTAGTTATTTGGCTATTAAAAGCAAAACCTCATCCTGCCTCGGCACAACACAGTGCAAGTGCTCACATTTCTGATGAGGTGTTGCTATTCTTCATTAAGATAACAGTGCGATTACCTTTATTAAAGGAAAATGAAAACTGATTTGCTTTTGGTTAATGAAATGTGTAAGGATGCCTTCAGTGCACAGCAGGCAAGGGGGAAGGGAAAAAAAAATCTATTAGAAATCACAGCATCACCAGAAACACGCATGCTCCATGTGAGATCGGGGAGAATTGGTGAGTAGCTTGTAGGTGACAGACAAACACAAAAGCAGACAAACGGCAAGGGAATTCTGGAGAAGTCAAGCAGCCTGAAAAGGTTCAACCCAGAGGAGAGTTAGAAATCTTTTTCCCGTTAACTCACATACTCTTGGGAACATCAGTTTTATTATTGCTATATCTTTATAAGAGCCATGACAATTGAAAGTATATTAATTCCAAACACAGTGTGAAACAAGCAAATACCTTCTCAGGAAGTAGATAAAGCTGTGAAAGTAAATTTCTATTTTGGGGGCTAAATGAAAAATCTGTACTGCAAACCAAAATTATTTTAAGTAGCTAAAGTGATGTACAAAAGGCAGCTCTCTTTTTTTCCTTTTTTTTTTTTCCTGCAAAGTTCATTCAAGGAAACCCATCAGTGATCACTAAAGAGGGTTTCTTACATATCAGTCCAGATGACTAATACAGATGTGACAACTGGGAGAAGGGGCCCACAGAAATAGATATTTTTGCTGCTTGTCTCTATCTGTGCAGCTTGAATCCAAAGAATAAATTAACAGTAGCCCACAGAGAATGTTAGTGCTTTAGATCTCAGAAGCTTTTTGCAGCATTCCTTTTGGTCAGGGAGAATCATGTTGCCCGTGCATTTTGGACCATTGTGTTCCCCTCTGGTTCTGCTTGGACATATCCTTGCACTTTGCCACCAGTGCCTGAGGGCTGGCCAGTGGCACTGACCTGCACAGACTTGCTCTTAGATGTGGACTACAAGAAGCATTTGTTAATCTCTGCCAGGGGTTTTTGTCAGTCTTCAAAGTAATTAGATGATTCACTTCTGGACCAGGCCAGATTGCTGTATCAGGCACAATAAAAGACCCAAAGAGCAATCAGAACAAGTAGGAGAGTTCACAGACAGTCATGAATAAAAACACTGTAAGTCTGGAAATATAAAGTATTTCTCTGTTTTGCATACACCCTAGCTTTAGGCTAAACTGCGGAGACACAGACTTGAATTTCTGGAAAAAGATCTGATCCAGGCATGTGTTTGCAATTGTTGAGGATTTTTTTTTTTTTTTAAATGTTGAATGAGGGCAGGGGAGTAAAAGACATAATCCTCCTCTCTCTCTCTCCCCCCTCTCCCCTCACCCCCTACACACACACCAGTTTCAGACCTGAAAGATTTCCTCCCCTGTGTGTGGCTTCAGGTTGGGGTTTTTTTGGGGTTTTTTTTTTCTTTTTTTCTTTGCAGTCTCAAGTACTTGTGATTATCTTTTTTTGGCATCCAGCTCAATGTCAGCATGACTATGTTTGTCACAGGTTTTATATGCTGCTGCAAGCAGGACTCAAATTAGGATTGGTGTGACCAAAGGACAATAGCTCTGCCAACAAGACAGACTTTTTTTTGATCTAACTAGCAGATGCTCTGCTAGCGTCTCTCACTTTTTTGCCTCTCTCTTGCCTAGAGGACTGAAACCAGCCTGTCAATGTGATCATACTCATGGGAGCTACAACTGTTTGCACAGGACCTGAATCTAGCCTAATACCTACTTTAATAACTGCTTCCAACAGATACTTGTGAAGGCTCTGGTGCTAAACCCCATTTAATAGATCATAACTTTAAAACAGATTTTCCCAGAAATGGCTACTCTTTTTATAGAGGCTATTTTGCACTCTAGTGGATTATTCTAGATAGTAATAAATTGTTCCTGTGTATCTTTGGTTGTCAATGACTTGCAAGAATAGTATTGCAGGAGGAGGAGGAGTAGGCTAGAAAGAGAACCTGGTGGGGTTCAAACTTTGAATTCCCTTTTGTTTCCCTCCCCTGTGAGTTGACAGGAGTTTTGGAAGAAGAAGAGCTAACAGACATATGAAAGACCTGGCATAAAATATTGGACCAGCTTTTCAGGTGTCACTGAGGGGCAGCAGGTCCAGAGGTGTCTCTCTCGTCCAGACTTAAGAAGATCTCAACTGGCTTTAGCTTTTCATGCGAGCCTGAAGGCTACTGACTGCCAGTCATCCTGACAAGGTGATGACTAGTGGGGACAATTAACTCCCTCCCCTAACTCGCTGTCTGTCATGGCGATTGGAAAGGAAATAAGAACACTTTTCCCTAAGGAAAACAGGTTGGCAAATGGGCTTGGGTGTGTTAAAGCTTTAGTGTTAATGTTAATGAAATTTAATATTAACAAAACATCAAAAATTTGTTCCAATGAAGAGCAGGTTCAAGCCCATATTGCACGCTCTGTAAATTCCTTTTAAATTTCATTTTTGCATGTTGAAAAATTCATTTTATAGCCAACCTGTAATTCCACAGGAGTAAATTGTAGAATAGCCATTGGCGACGGAGGGAGAAAGATACTGTTTTGCATTGTCCACTTCATACAGTAACAGCTTTTCACAGTGTGATTAGTTTATTTGCGTGAAATGACTTTAAAAGTAGCAGGCATCAGTATTTGTTTCCATCTCTTTCAGAATGTTGTTTTTAGTTCATAGGCAAAAAATGAGGCACATCTGACTGGTTGTCACTCATTATCACCGAAGTCCAGCTCCTAATCATTAATGATGCTTGCAGAGGTGCCCAGTATCTCTGATGGATTGATATTTGTGCCTATGAAACTTTTGAATCATGAAACTTTACTCCCAGACCTGCAGACGTGCCCAGAGTACAAAAGTCAGTTTGTGATGCATCTTCACTGCTGAATTTTAAGGCTCAAACTGCCTTTATTTGGGCAAGTCAAAATTTTTCCGTAGTTGACACCTTTTGGGGAAAAAGTTTCAGTATGGATGGCTGCACGGATCTCAGCAGAACTTCTTGAAAGGAAAAGGGAAAGGAGTCACCTCTACTGAACTAGCCTGCTCTTTATGGTGACCAAGAAGCAGCCAGACTATAATCCAAGAACCACTGTGAAAAGCTACATGACTAATCTGTATTTTCATTGTGTGGCTGGCAGCAGGAAGGAGGATGTAGCACAACAGTCAATTTATTGGAAGAACAATGTAGTCATTCATCAGACCATTATTCTGAAATAATTTAAATGACAGTAGAGCAGCCCACTCCTGACTTAAGAAAATACAAGTCATTCAAATTCCATATCTAATAAGGAAATTGTTCCACTGACTTACTGGTTGGCATAAATTACATGTAGCTAATATGTTCCTGTTGCGGACCCTGAGGACTCTTTGTTTATGCTAAATGTGAATATATTTTAGCACATGAATTACTATCCTCCTGCTTGCTTCTTGGGCGCCTCCAGAATAAGTAATACATTGGCATAACTTTGCCATTTGTCAGCCAGCAGTCTGGTAGCACATTTGCTCGTCAATCTAATTTTAACCTTTTCTCGTACGAGCACTTGGTATTTCATGTAAATCAACCAGACAGTCTGTCATTCAACAGGATACTATCTTCATAGTCTTCTAAAGTGTGTGCTCTATTGTATGTGCTCATTATTAAGTAGCAGAGGTAAAGTAAAACTAATATATTACTTCTGGTTTCTTAATACCAGAATGCCAGGAATCTCTTTATTACCACGATAGAGACAAATGATATGTCTGGCAGAGGTTCTGGACAATGGGCCTGGTAATGCATTCAGCACTTTCTGAATTGAAAGGTCTGCCCTGAATGGTAAGTAGTGCAATGCATCATTATAAGCTTCAGAGCACATATTCTAGGTCTGTTCCTGTTATCATTCTCATTTGCAGTTAATAATATTAAAAAGCACATTCAACTGATGAATTTAAAAAATATTTTTAAACTATTTCCCTGTGTTTCCAACAAATTTCTTGATAAAATATGATGCTGGCTGCAAAAGATAATATTATTCATCATGAAATACATATAAATTAGTTAATGATCATTTATTTTCATAATCTGTGCAAAAAACATGAATGCTTTAGTCCTTTACCTTGCAAGGTTTTTCAGAAATAGATTTGGCTAGGAAAATAGTATGTTTGAAGATTAGCTGTTTTGTCAGTGTTGCTCTACTATTCATAGCCTTAATATCTTCAACTTTTTAAAACACTAGTGTTCATTTATGCAGCCTAATTATTAATANNNTAATAATAATAATAATAATAATAATAATAATAATAATAATTTTTCAAAGCAGCTCATTCTAGCTTATTCCAATATTTTACTGCATCAAGAATATTAAAAAAACAAAGCAAAACAAAACAACAAAAAACCCCAAACAAATAGCAAAAAACAATTGTAGCATTGTAATGAAATTATCTGTGATGTCATTAATAATTCAGTCCTGCATGACACCTGTAGCCATTTATTGCATGGCACAATAGCTACCTGTTTTATTAATTACGAAAATCATATTCTGATCTAAGTTTTCCTTACTGATACTTTGAGAGTATAAGCACAACATTACATTTCACTCCACTCAGGCTTATAGAATAAAACTCGCATTTTTACTGCTCAGTTCTGTTCTGAGCAGTGGTTTCTGGCCCTGTTTGGTCTGGGGCAGACCCTGAGGGGAGCCTGCATTTCTCCCCAGCCCAGTGCTCAGCACTCCCCTCACCAGAGAGCAGAGGCAAAGCTCATCCTCTCCTGTGGCCTCACAAAGTCCCTCCTCAGTCCTTACACTCTTCTGGTGCTCTTTACTTACAGATTTCACCATGCTCCGAGTCCATCCCCACTGCCATGCCTCCTCTCTAGCAACTTCTGTGCAAAATTCATCTCTGCTGCTAGAGAATTAGTTTGCCTCTGTTGAATTTCTGAGTGTGAGTTGTATATATATGTATTATATTTGTGCAATTTCTACCACAAAGTTCTGTTTCTGACTGAAGCAGCACTGTAATAGAAATAAAAACACATCAAGTGCTTCCATCACTACGTCCAATATCTTTTATTTCAACAAATCAAGTAAAGGCAGTATTTGTCCTTCAAGATGTAAAGTGATATAACTTAACTTAGCACTTGTTTGACCAAAAGGTTTAGCCACAGATTAAGTAAATATCTTCAAGGACATAGGCCTGGGGTTTTTGACCTTGAATAAATATATCTCAGACGAATATGTCCCATAAAATATTCAGGTACTTAATTTTTATAACAGGGCTATAAAGGATGTTATTCTCCCTGCTTTGATACAGCTCTCTCATGGGAGTTTGTTTAGTTTCTGTATCTCCATGTTTTATGCCAGGCAGCTGCATTTTTTGCTCTCAGGAATGTATCTAGGCAAATTGAATGCAGTCAGTGAGAAAGATTGTCCTAAGCAATGACAACATTTAATTTCACTGAGCCTCTCAAAAATAATTTTACATGTGATTTTGTTCACTTCATGTCTGGTCCTCTGGTTTACTGCCACTATTCTTCTAGCTGAGTTTTACCTAGTTTGGGGAAGTGTATATTACCAATAAATATTTGCTCTGAAGAAAAGTAGTGAATTTCTGGGGATTAAGGGAATCTGCATTTTATTACAGGCAAAATATTTTTTGGTCTTATTTTCTGTTTGTGCATTAAGGCACACATTTGTGCTTAACAAACATCTTCTTTCCCTTCAAATTTTCCACTTTTGATCCTTGGGAATTATTGAAGAAATAATCAATCAAGGAGACCTGAAATGACAGAATTATGTGTGGGATGAATCCAGCCTCAGATTTTTATTTAAGAAGGAAATTGATTTTTAATTCCATGCCTGTATGAAGAAAAGAAAAAAAAAATGGTTATGATTTGCTACAACTTCAGACAACCTGGGTAATATTTTTCCCTGGAGTACATATCTAAGTATAAATTCTGTTCTAGTTATTAGCAATGTATTCCTCCAGGTATCAAGGCCAAAATCCAGCCACGTCTTTTGGAAGGTGTGTAGTATGTAAGTATAGTGGCAAAGAGTTTTGTCTTTCTCTTTTCATGTGATTTTTAAAATTTGGTAGAAAAATTCTATTGCTATATACTATTAGGCAGCCATTCTGTAGCTCTTTAAATTCCATTTTTAAAGGTGAGTAATAGAATTCCCTGGTCTGTAACAGGCCTAGTGCCACGTGAGTGTTAACAGCTCAGGAAGAAGCTCTTTCTGGTGGGTATTATGTACATACCTATAAATGCACATCAGCACCTGGGCTGGGCTGCTGGGTTTGTGGGAGGGCAGGGAGATCTCTGGTGCTGCTGCTGTGCTGGGTCTCACCTGCTGCTGCTGCCAGGACAGCTCAGCCCCCTGCCCAGCCTCAGCCTTCCCTCCCCTGAGGGAGCAGCTGGGCTGTGGGCACGTCACTGCCGCGCTGCTCGGTGGCCCCGTGCGCCAGACACAGCTTGCCCAGGCAATTCCTGTCCCTCTGTACCTGACAGGCTTCCAACAAAGGGCAGGGCAGGGCAGGCAGCTGCTGCCCACCCCATGTGGCTCCTGGCTGGCCTTTCTTGGTGTGTCCACGTTCTCCAGGAACTTCTGGCCTGCAACTGCTAATTTACAACTTTAGGTTCTAATCAGCTTCCAGGGACTTATCAGTGAAAAGTCATGATGTGGGTTTATAGAGGGCCACAAGTGCTACTGCTCCTTCAGAGCAAACTTTGTGCTCTATGAGTTTTTCCATCCATTTCTAAGGGACTCTTCTCTTGCAGTATCACCTACTTCTACTCTGACTTTACTGCTTTACCTAATAATTCCACTTTAGGTCCATGCCCAGCTCCCTGAAGCCCTTTTTATTGTAATTTGTTGCACTCTTCTCTCCCCTCTGAATCACCTTTGCAGCTCAGAGGCTCTTGCAGGAAATTGCCTTCCAGCACTGTCCTTTCACACCCCTGCACAGGCTGGACTGAACACTGAGCTGTCTCTGGCCCAAGGCAACTTTCTACCAAAAAGCAAACGCAGTCATGGGTGAAACTGACTTTAAAGAAGCAACCTCCATCAGTCCCCACGACTTCCTTCCCTGGGTTCTATTTCCAGACGTGGTCCTCCCTGAGTGCCACACTGCAGCTCAGCCGGCCCCATCTGAGGGTGGCTCAGGAGAGGGATAGGCTGAGTAGAACTGGAGTTTGGCAGAGTTTTGTGGGGGTGCCCTGCAGCACCTGACATCACCCCGACTCTGAGGGACCCCCAGCTGCCCCAGGAGCTCTGCCACCAGCTCGCTGGTGGGAGTCGCCTACAGGCACAGAGGGGGTGACGTTTGCTAAGGCAGGAATGTAGGGGGGAGGACAGTACAGGGTGTCAGTTCCACGGCAGCACATCCCACAAGGCTTCAGCATGGGCAGGGTCAGCACAGGGTGCTGTGGCCTCCCCAGCTGTGTTGATGAGCCCAAAGGGCTATGCCGCAGGCATGAGGAGGCAGGGTGGAACAGGAGCTGGCTATCTTCCTATTTGGGTCTTGAAGAGATGGGGTGGTGGCTTTATTTCTTGTTGTAGGTAGAGGGAGAACTGCCAGTACTGGTGGTGAAGGGTCCTCAGCTGGAGCCCATGGGCTCTGCCCCCATATCAGGGCAGCCTGGCCATGGGGAAGGGGCCGGTGGCCTGCTGAGCCCACTGTGCCACAGTAGCGTGCCCCAGGCACTGCAGCTTACATCCCCACTCCAACGAATGTCATTTCCCTGCCTCTTCACAGGTTTTTCTAATTTTCAACTAAGTGCGTTCCTAAGACGACATTAGATCCTCATCTCTTTTTTCTTACAGTGCTCCCCCAGCTCCTTAACTACTGCCTAGGGAAATGATGTGAACACTGGGATGCTTCTGCTCTTTATGCCTGGCTTCCCACCCAGCACCAGAAAATAGTGTTACAGCTGTTTGCTGCTCTGATTTGCAACCCAGCTGGCACTGATGCTTCCTTGTGCATTCCCTAAGGTAATTCTGCCTCCCTGCCATTTCTGCTTTTGTCTGGGATTCCTCTGTTCTCTATCCCAAACTAATTGTGTTTTGCTGCTCAGATCAAAGAACTGGTTTTATGTCTATTAAGATGAACATACAATGCAGTTTATGAGGAAGAAGCTCCCTTGGGAAGTGTGAAAGCAGGTGCCTGTGAGGTGAAAGCACTGCCCTGCAGAAAGAGGGGTGATTAGGATTATAAAAGATACAAGACTTCAACACAATTATTTAAAATAATAGATTAATTTTTCCAGTGACAATGTGCTGTGTGTCCCTGTGCTAAGAGGGCCTTTATTTCTTCCCTCTGAAACAGGAAAAAAAAAGTGGTTGCTTAAATCCCTATTGACGTACAGCACATGAATACCAGTTTTGATTTTATGAACAGCCTCTATCATCCTGTCTTGTCTGGACTGCCTCATTCTCATTGTACTGTAGGGTTAGACACGCTGTCACCATTCCTATAAATAGCCTGCTTGGTTATGAAGGACCAGCAGTGTTTCCTCTGGGAAGATCAGGATTTTGACTAATGGCATTTTAGGCCAGTTTTTGTCAGACTTTCTATAGGAGATAGGGTTTGGAGAGTAGAAAGTCTGCTTAAGAAAGAGAATAATCAGAGTATTAATATTTGATTCATAGGCACTTGGTGAGCCTGGAGAATCCACAGAGAAAACTGAAGTTCGAAGGAACAGGATGGTGATGTGCTTTTAAAACAGAGGCTTGACTTCAGGGCTGGTAAGAAGCATGACAGCTGCCATGTGGAAAAAGAGAAGCTTCCTGTGATCCTGCAGAAAGCTGGGCTGCGGTGCAAGGATGTCTGCAGTGCCAAGGAATCTGCTCTGCACACAAGAAATGTGCAAGTGCACTGGGGAGCAGCAGGTAAGGCAACACGTTTTTCTGAAAATTTTTGGAGCAAAGGAGGAAGTGCCTGTGTGTAGAAAGCCTTGTGTTTCAGGTCTTTAGGTGTTCGTAAGACCTTTTGAGTCTGGAGGGTGTGGACAGGCAAAGAAATTCAGAGCTGGTTCAGTAAGCACGGAGGTATTTAATCTTGTGGATGGAGTGAAGACCCCTGGTTTTAAGGATACAGGCAGTTTGGGCTGTGTGACTCTGTTCTGTGAGTAAATGCCTTGGAGACACCAAAGAGAACACACATCCTGCTGGCCATGCAGCGAGGGAAGCTCTATCGACAGCGCGAGAGGTCACACACAGCAGGGGCTTGAGTGATAGGTGACAAGGCTTGGTGGCTCTCTTCTCCTGACTATTACAAGTAACAAATGCCAAGATATTTGGGGCATTTTCTTAGAACTAGCAACCGGTCTGGCATTCAGATGCCATGTCCCACAGCCTGGGCAGATTCCAAGGGTGCGTTGAATCGACAGCAGCACCCTTTGTGCAGAGCAACTCTGTATGCAAGAAGAGAGCCCTGCTGAAAGAAAAGAAACAGAGCATTGCATTCAGGGATGTGACTAACTTCTTCTGAACAGCGAGGAAAGCACCACGCTTGCCAGTTATCTCTTCTGTGCGTTTCCTCAGTTGTGGCTGGGGCCATCTGATGAGTGTTTCCCTTTCGCTCCCAGCACGGCGCAGTCTGTCTGCTGTCAGCAGTTAATGAAGTCACTCGCAAGACGCCATCCCCTGGGGAAAAGCAGGGCTATGAATAGACCTGTTACTTGCATCTCTGGTTGCAATGCTCTCAGCGCTGCTTTTGCTGTGCCACCATCTCCGATGATTGTGCCACTTCCGAACAATGGTCTTTCACTCTGGAGCTACTGCTATTCCCAGTGCCAAAAGTGGTGCTTTTCCTTCTGGCAGAGCTGTGGAGCTCAGTGAGTGCTTCTGTGCTGTCCCCAGTGACAGGCACAGGTTCTGAGATACCACACATTTAACATGTGCAGAAATGAGTGAATGAGTAAACTTATTGCACCGAGTGCTTTTAATAATAGTCCTCAGTGAACGTCATTGTCAGATGCTTCATCAAGTCACATCCTACAAGGAGAAAAATAAAAGAAAGCCTTTTTTCGGTTACTGTTTATTCAGCTACTGAAACAGAAAGGCAAATTGTTAATCTGATGGAAACATTACCTCTTTGTCCAGCTGAGCTTTCATGTCTAGGTGTGGTTAAGCTTGTGTTTAAAAGGAGTTGTGTGTTGGTCTAGACGGAGGTGAGCTATAAAAGAAGCAAAATCAGCAAAAATAAAGAGAGATAAAGAATGATGAATCATGATGACATATAGCTCAAAGTATGTAGGATCATGTAAATACTTATCATGCTGTGTAGGGCATACAATCATTATTTGTGAAAGTAAAGCCAAAGACTATTTAACGCGCTTTAATGACTATGTTTGCGATTTGACCCAAAATAACTTTGCAGTTGAACACCTTTGTAAGAAAATTTGTCTAACAATGCAAATAAATGGTGAAAAAGAGAAAAACTAAATAAGGCAGCATTCACTTTGAACATTTCCAGTTCTTTCTTCAGAATATGTCAGAGAAAACTTATTTTAAAAAGGTTTTGTTTCATGTAGACTGTTTATTATTTAATATCAGATTGATGGTCTTAAAAGGCTACCCCAAACCAAGTTGTCAACATTTTAATTCTCACAAAGCTATAATGAGGTTTTCAACAAAATGCCAATGTAGACCTACTTCTGCATTGTAATCCAAATGTCTGAATCATTCCTACAAGAGGAGAGTTATAAATGTTGGATATGAACCTGTGCTCAGGTGTCTCATCCTTCTGCTTATGTAAATCCAGAACAAAAAATAGCCCCTTGCTACTCATACTTTTCATATTAATTCTGGTTGGCTGAATTAGTTTAAGTGATTCATGTCCTATGTTAAAATTTAACACAGCATTTAATGTGTTCGGCCTCACCCATGGTGCCTTATAATATTGATATATCTCATCAAGCAAGCAATCTGCATCAGCTTGCTGAAGCATGCCTTGAGGGGAAAATGCTACAGTAGTCCTGATCTGCTTCTCTGCCAAAGCTTTAATTAAACATTCATGCTATCAGTTAAGAGTGAAGGAGCTTGGGGAAATGTATGAGACACTGGTCCTGTCATTAACAATATTTCTTTTTGAAAGTTAAGGATGATAGGAATATGCCTTTTAAATCAGGTCTCTGTGACCTGGTTAGCATCTCAGTGATATTCAGAACTCTGATCTATCTTGCTCTCTGGTATCCTATACATAAGAAAACAAAAATCAATCTGATTTTCTGTACTCAGCACTTTTTTCCAGTAGCACCCAAAGCAGATAGAGTTTAGCAGAGCAGAACTGGAGTAGTGGTGCTCTGGCAGTGATCTCATCCTTTTCTGGGGTACAGAGTTGGGAACTTGGGGATAGGCATCTCCTTAGGGTTTGTTTCCCATTGCTGGAATCCAGACAGCCTGAAGGCTGGTAAGGCAATCCTCAGCCTTCTGCAGGCCACTCCTGTGGGAGGTAGAGCCTGGTCCAAATGAGGTTTCATTTAGCACTAGCTGCCCCTGAAATGAGGCTCTGCCAGACTGCTTAGGAATGGCACTTGTGTGATGAAGCCTTCTGGCTCTATCTGCAGAGGTGTCTTATGAGGGTCATGAGAGATTGGTTTAGCAGAACTGTCTGGGGGTAGAAATTGCAAATTCTGCCATTTCTCCCCAGGGCAGAAAACCTACTTGGAATGGTGAACCTTGGCATCCTTAGAAGATGCTTCTTGCCTCCTTGAGAACCGTGCTAGCAGGAATGAATCTCGTCCAACAGCGGTGGATAGTACAGACACAGCCAATATCTCAAACGGTTGTTTAAAATCAGCTCCAGCAAGCTTTGCTCCCTCTCTGACCCTTTTCTGGCTTCCACATCTCTTGTGCTTGGCTGTCCTCCACCTAGGCTTTCAGGCTCAGATTTGGAAATCCCCTGCTCCTGACAGCGGACTGTTATTTTTCTGGCAATATTAACCTGCCATCCTTGTGGAATAGAGTCAAGGCCTCTGTGGTGCCTGTGCTGTTATTCAGAGTGTTAATAGACTTCGTAAACAGATAGTGATTGTCAGATTTCTGCCACAAGAACTGCACTGGGGAATTTCCTCACCCAGGAAGGGTGCCCAGGTTAGAGCTTGTGATGATTTGTATGATCCAGAGCCTGGATTTGTTCTATTTGTAAGAGGGAAGAAACAACTTCTGAGGAACAATCTTCCTCAAGCTTCACTATAAAACAGAAGCAGCACAATACCAGGTTCATGAAGAAAATGATGCACCTTAAAAGCCATGAACTTAGAACAATGTAAGCAAAAGGCCAAGTCTTGAAAGATTTGTTAATATGTTAGTTCAGAAGCATGAGCTGAATCACTGTCGTTGCTCAACCCACAGGCACAGCAAATAAACTTAAGAGGGGATTTTGAAGCAGCAGGGAAAGAAGAGAAAAAGAGTCCTTTTAAAGTGGTTGGGACAAATCAGATAACAACACATGAGAGCCTAAACTTCATTCAGGATGAAGGAAAAAAAGGCTTTATTACTCCTCTTGAGCAACCTGATGATGAAGGAGACCTAGCAAAAATGAACGTTTTTGTCAGTAATGTGATTGAAAATAGCTGTCAGCACAATCTGAATAAATAACTGCAATGGTTTTGTTTACTTCTCTGTTTGCCAAAACTGTGAATATTGATCAAATTTCACAAAATTAGACAGAAAATTGTGATGTCACGAGAATTGGCACTTCTGGAAATAGGCACTTTCTGCAAGTACTGACACTATTAGTTGGATAATTTAAATTCAAATTTTTACCATGATTTTTGACTATTACATCATGTACCCATCTTTTCTAATCTTCATATTAACATGACATAGGCAGAAGAAGGTGTTTCCATTTCCCCTACATGCCAGAAAGTTGGTACACTACACAGCTAGAGAGGAACTTGCCTGGCTTTTTAGCATAGAAAGAGAATGTGCTCTGTAGCATCTGATACACCCAAGGCAGGAACCACTTTGCCCTTGACTCTATCTATGGAAAGTGCAGAGTGAGGCACGTCCTGTGTGTCAGCCCAGGCCCTGTGTCTGCTGTTCCCTGGAGGTTTGATTGTTGCCATATCCCTGGCTTGGCACAGTCCTGCGAGCAAGCAGCACCAGTGTTGGACCTGTTTGGATCTTTTCTCAGTTTTTCCTGTTGCTCTCAGATATTGCCAAGTACAATTTTTCTGATTTTAGAGGGCACTCAGATGCCTCTTCCAGATTAAAGTTAACTTATTGACCCCTTTACCTTTATATATATTTATTGTATTCTTTTAAAATATTGTAGTGTCCCTCTGGTAGTTTGACACTCAAATATCTCTGTTGATTAGGGTGGGCAGGGTCTTGCTCTAACTGAGAAAGTCTCCTCCACCAGATCAGTATCTTACTGTAGATCAAAAGAAAAATAATGTTGGAAAGAATCACATCATAACTGACTGAACAAATAACTGACAGCTATGAGTCAGTGTCTGCATTTCTTCCCTAACACAGCTCTACATGGTAGACTGGCTTTGAATAGTTTGTTTTTTTTTTTCCCATCGTTTCAGGTAATGATTAACTCCCAATGACTAAAATATCTCCAGGAGAACTGATGAGACTTTTCACAAAGCTACTCAAGTTTCAAAGTATATTCAAGCTTTCACTTCAGCTCTTTCATCCAAAAATACTTATTTTAACAGAAGCTATTTTAAAACTGCCTCATAAATATAAGCTCAGCAGTACTATTAGAGCATAGTTTTAAGCTAAAATGATTGTGTTCCAGGAAAATACACGCACAGTATGTGCATGCAGTTTATTATTAATTCCATTTATAAAACAGAAGCCATTTTAGTGCCACTGACAGTGCAATCATTTGTGGGATGAAATATAACTGTATGAGCTCACCTTGTAGAATAAAAGACTAAAGGAATGAGCACTGGAAAGAACAAAAACCAGAGGAAATCTGTGTGAGTAGGTTTGTCCTGAAAGAAAAGCTCCCACTGCAGGGTTTCATTCCTGAAGAGGGTGTGTTAAAGCATGCAAGATAATAAAGAGCAGCAGATGTCTTAAGAATTAGTGTTATGAGGAGTGTTGTAAGGAATTTAGCTTTTAGGAAGACAATTTTTCACACAAACTGGAAGAACTCCAGTTCATGTTGGAGCAAACATGGCATTGATTTTCTGGAACCAATATTGCTATAACTGGTATCATTATAGTATAGCAGTTAGATCATGTAGCATATTACAAAATAATAGATGATAGCAACATATATAGAGAGAGATATAGATATATACACACATCAGTATAATCAGTAAAATAATTCTAAGAAATAGGAGAGGATGTTGGGTGATACTTGTAAGTAATTTAGATGCCTGGTTCTGAAAAGCAGAGCATGGTGAATGAGTTAGGGAGAAAAAAATCAGACGGGAGAAATTGGAAAGGCAAAATCTACACTGACACATGTGGGAATGTAGTGAGAGTGTCCTGGATGTTAGGAATAAAAGGGATGTGACATTTTAAAAAAACCTGCACATTGTCATGGAAGATGAGCCGAGATGTTTGTTTACCGAAACCACAAACACAGGCTGGAGCTGCAGGGTCCAAGATAACCCCAAATCTTTCAAGAACAGTGAAGGATGGGTGATCTATGACTGAAATGCATTTAAACTAATGTGTGGCCTTTTAAGAAAACTAGAAGTAAAACCAATGGCACAGAGACATCCCTTGGTAGCAGTGATGCTGCCTACAGAGGCAGAGAGAGGTGGCCTGGACAGAATGGAATCTGTCAAACTAAAGCTCTTTTGAAGGGCCACTAAGGAACAACATTTTACACAGGTCTCACTCAGATGACTGCAAGCATGAAAGAGAAGCTCCCAAGCATTGCCTGACTGCAGGAGATTTTAACTTGTCCGAAATAGAGTATAAAGCAAATGTTGCTGATAACAGTAGAGCCAGTTATTCCAGGGTGTAATAGCTGGCAGATTTCATCAGCAAGCAGTCACTGGACTACCATGATGCTATTCTAGGTGATCTTTGTTAGGTAGTGATGACATAGAACAGCTGGCTGTAGAAAATAACCTAGCTAAAGTTATCCCAACTTGATTAAATTGAAAGAATGAATGAGAATAGGCCCATTCATTTCTCAAAATGTTTCCTTGTGAAGTGTTGTAGCTAAAGAAAATAGTAAGTGATATTAATTGAATGAAGGCTCCAAAGCTATTAAAATTTGATTGAAATAATAATTTGAAAATCTGTAATTTGTACTGTAAGGAGACAATGAAGAATTCTAGCATCTTACAAATACTTAAAAAAAGAACCAAAAATATTAGGAGTTAGCAAAGAGAGTGAAAGCCCCCACCATACCAGACCATCAGTGAAAATGGTATTTTGGGAACCTGGAAGCGGAGGGTGCAGTCAGATCTGTCAAGTTTGCAGACACACCATCTGTAACAATATTTGAAAAAGTGAAAGTTTCTCCTATCACACAAATAAAAGGGAGTCTGGTCGGTGGCAAATACTGTCTCTCTGATAGAGATTAAAGGCTGTGTAGATGCTGCCCAAACCAAACAAATTCTTCTTTTCTATAAAGACGATGGTACAGGTCATAGGGAAAAATCTGTAGAAAGAGAAAGTTCATGTAACTTCTTCATAGACAAATCGGTAGAAATAAAAGCTAACATTTACAGACTTGAAAATTTATAAACAAGGTGTAATAGGCCCATAGTGAAGTGATGTTTGTTTTCCATCCTAAATTGCTCAAAAAATAAAAAATAAATTTCAGGTACAGGATCAAGTTTTCCTTTAAAAATCTCCCGAAACAAAGGAGAAAGAAAGAGCAGAGGAAAAAGTGACCTCACATTTACAGCATCATTAATTAACCTTGGTAATCTGGAAATTTTGTATGCATTTTGCAAGAAATAATAAACAATTGCATGAAGATAAAATAGAGATGATAAACAATAAATGTTGAATACCATGTACTAGCCCTGGGGAAATGTTTGTATGGTGCCATCTGCTCCAGAAAGGGAATTGCTGGGCTACCTTGAGGTGGAATAGAGGTTTTCAAGCATTACTGTTTCATCTAGTCCTTCAGAGTGTCAGCACTTCCATTATTGCTGAAAGTGGTGTGGTGAGATGAGAAAAATATTTGTTCCATTATGAAGGAACTGAGACCTGGAGGTGTCAGGTAGAATTTAATAGTGCAATGTTGGATCACACCCAGATTGAGGCAGAAATGTTTTCTGTTGTAAATTGTGGCTAGTTGGTTGGGTAAGAGGAAGACCATAATGTCTTGGTCAGTCGTAGAAGGATCCTGAGAGAACTGGGGTGGACCATGGGAAAAGCCAAAATGATCCTCCTTAGATATCATGTAGGAGACTTAAAGATGGGGTATCTGAGTACAAACACCATTGTAGGATGCTCCTCTGGTCAAAGCTCCTCTGGGTACTGAGAACAGTCTGTCAGCCATTATTAGGAGAGTTCATTGAAAGAAATGCAGAAAATGAGTACTGGACAAAAGAAAGAATGAGGGATATACAATTGCTCTCTATAAATACATCAATGGGAGGGGAAAGAAGGGCAGGGCAAATACTAGGGAGGAAAGAAGCTATTTAAGTTGCCAGACAATGTTGTCATTAAAATAAATGGATATATATTGAAAGTTAGTCCATCCAGGCTGGAGCTGAGGCAGTTTCCAGCTATGAGAAGAGTGAAGTCTCTGAAACAGTCTTCTAGTAAGAGTGACAGGGACAAACCACTGCAGGTGTGGGTATCACAGTAAAATGGAAGTAATTTGCTTGCAAATTGGATGATAGGAATTCGTGTAGCTCTCGCATAACGGTGAGTAGAGACATTTCTCTTTGCCTCTCTGCCAGAGAGTCAAGCAGAAGGACAAAACTTACTTTACATAAAGTTTATTAAGAGAGCTGTGTAAGGTGAAAGGACACATCCTCAGTATCTATAAGATCCTTTGCAGTGTTGTGCCCTCTTATTTTTATTACTATGGCAATAGTGGTTTTTGAAATTTCTGTTAATTTATTGGTTCAGATAGAAAGCATGACTCTGTGGCCTGCATGATACTGACATTCTACAAAATGTTAAGAATTAACTTCTTTTAAAGATTGGTTTAAAATGTTGATAACTCTGTTTGCTAAGTGTCAAGCTAGAGCACAACAAACATGAGATAAGAGGCATAAGGTATCAGTGGATCTAATATTACTGACAGTATTTACATGCTTAATCATTTTGAACTCTTGTTCAAAACACTGCTAGAGAAAATCTGCTCTGCCTTGTTCTTTTGGTATTACTCAGCAAAATACTTGGAACTGATTTAGTTTGATTTTATTTTTATTTAGAGGTGGCTCTATTTTCATATTTCTAGTTTACATTAGATATATAATATCTGCAGTTCTGACCAGTACTTTAATAATTGTAGAAGCCATAATCATTCTGTTTAATTATTGTTTTTCCAATGTTCCTGTTTGCATGTGAGCAGACATTGTTGGTTTAAATTTCCTTCTTGCTTTCAGAAGTAACACATAAGAATAAGGCAAGATTTATAAAATAAAGTAATAATTTACACTGATAAAACTATTGCAAACAATTTCTGACATTTCAGAAACTTGTAACCAAGCTTATAACAAAGACAACGGGAGTAATATTCTGTTTAATGTGAGAGATGGAATTTCAAAAAAGGATGCAAACCAAGTTACAATTCTAATATAACATCAGTGAATAAATAGTTCTATGAATATGTGAATATTGCCAAAGATTTTTATATAAGTCACAAAGCAAAATATTGTTAAAAGGTAATAGGACTCTCAGTACCACCTTTTTCCCACACGGTTTTGAGAGCACTCATTTTCCTACTCCAGAGGAGCAGAGTAGCCATAAGATGGCAGCACGCTGCACAAAAGGCTCCTGAAGCCATAAATTCTGCTCCTTTCTCAAGAACAGGTGGCAGCCCCTGGCTCGGATGAGTGGCCTGAGTGCTGGGTGTCTGTAAATGGGATCACGCTGGCCAAGTCCAGAATAGCTCCGGGAGGCTTCAGAAATGGAGCTGCTTTCATACAGTACCTGAGCCCACATTCTCAGAATTTAGCTATGGGTGCTAGGCTAAGCATTCTTACCTGTTTTGCTTACTCTAGAATAACCTTATTCCAGCTTTGTGTTTTAGCAAAGCATCTTACCTCTAGGTCTAAGTACAGTAAGGTGAGGTATGAAATTATTTTCTGTGTGTAAAACCAGAGCAGAATCACTTTTTACAAGAGATTTAATACCAGCTTCATCATTTAGAATTTACATGTGGGTGGTTAGGCCTGAAGACATCGTGTTTACCTGACCTTGCAGTCTTTTCCTAAAGCAAGCCTGGCCTGCTGCAGGGCTCTGATAAAGGTTTGCCTTTCCCTTGGTGCTGTTGCAACAGCAAGGCCATCACCTTGTCCCTTCTGTGACGGGGATTGCAGGTCTGGTTTGAATTTAGCATTAATCTGAACAAAGTAAGTCATGAAAAGCTCTTCAGCTAAAGTGTAGGGGTCTGAGGAGCTGTGGAGTGGGCACTCAGTGTAGTTCCCCATCTCCAGCATGATCACCCACCAGCACAGAGGAGTGCTTGCTCTGCTGTCTCTGCCCCACATTTTTATAGTGTAGGGAAAGTAAGGGGCACCACGTAACCAAGAAAAGCAAACAGAAACCAAGGTGAGATTTAATGGGCTGTGTGGAAGGCCCTGGCATAATTTGAGTGTGGTGGGCTGGTTGGCAGTCCCAGCCCATTTCCTTCCAGTTCCACCTGGAGTCCTTCTGCAGTTCAGAGGTCTGATTATTTCTCTTTGAGTGTGAGAGTGTATTCAAACATGAAAAGTAAACAAATCTTTCATGTTGTTCACCTATGCCAAAAAAACTGAGAACAAAGGTTTGCTCACACCCTTGGCTTGAACCAGCCAGGTCAGAGCTGCGGGCAAAGTGAATACAAGTTCAAAACACCCTGAGTTTCCTGCCTGCTGCTCACTGTACAGTTGGTGAGCAGTCCCTCCTCCTGCCTCCTCTGCCCCTCTGTTTGTTCAGAGACAGATTGTTGACTTCATTCCCTGCCCTCCTCTAACAGCAGCACACTGCTCCAGAAACAAGAGGAGACCAGAGCATGAATCACAACCTGAGTCACCAATTCCCAACACCTTGTTTTGCTCTGAGCCAGAGGGGAAAATTCCTCTCCTCTGTGTGATTCTCCATCTCCTGTGACCCTCCAGAAGAAGCTACACCCTTCCTCTTCTTCCAAAACTGCACTCCATCGTGTGTAGCTGTGCTTGCAAACAGCACCTGGAGGGTAGGAGAGACCATGTCTGGTCACAAGCCCCTAACGGGATATGATCTTAGTACACCCTAAAACACAGGAGCTGAAGTGAAGCAGCTCCATCACTGTATGTTCAGATCTTTGTTTTCAGCAGGCCCCAGGTCACTGATATACAGGACTCAAATACTTACAGCATTTTCTTGGAATGGATGTCATTTTCTGTTGGAGCAATACCCATCTCCCACCATGATGATTAATAAAGAGAGTAGATGTATTAACTAAAAAAACCAAACAAATATAGAAGCAAAACCCAAATCAAAATCAAAACAAACAAAGAAAAAAAGCAAAAGTTGCTGATTTTGCTGAATTTTACTTTCACCTTCACTTTGAATTTCCACATTAAATACAACTGTTTTTAGGGATTGTTTCTTCTTCTTCTTAAAATGTTTTTGCCAGCTCTTCCTAAAGCATTGTCAGATCTGTACTGCTGCAGAGGCAGACAGGACAGTCCTTGCAGTGTCTGGGCAATCCTTGTGTGGTTTCTGTCTGTGCTGGCCTGTGTGCAGAACTCTTGCACTGCTGTGCAAGATACTCACATCATCTCTAGCTCCTTAGAGGTCAACCAAAGTTTCAAGCTTAGAAACTTTTTTCAGCCTTCATTGCTTAACTAACTAACAGGCATCTTTTGAAACATCTCCCATTGCTGTTCTTTTAAACTGGGTCCATCAGGCTGCTGGGGGATATATTTCTATGCAGACTTTCCAAAGGAAATGCTTTCCATTTCTGCTGGCCCAAGAGTATGGAAGCGTTTGACAATGCAGCTATGGAATATATGTCCTCTTTGGGAGAGAAATGTTTTTAACCTGTAGACTTTTGTAAAATCTTTACTTACTATCTTTCAGGTTAAAAAGTTTGACTGAAATATTAAAATCTGCTTTGATTCCCCACTAGAGATTGTCAGGAGCTTTCAGGATTTGATTGGGAAGCCAACCAGAGAGAGGATAAATTCACCAGATATTTCAAGTACAAAGCAACCTGCTTCTGACCTAAGGACTGTAGCCCTTTGTCTCTTCCAGATGCACTGAGGAGATGAATAGGGTGGAGAGAAGGGAAACTCCACCTCACAAACTTGAGAAATCTTTTCTCAAGTGCAAGAGGTGTCTCCCTGCACCTTTGTAAATATTCTGAGAATCATCTCAGCAGGAGGACACTCAGACTTTAAACTGTTCCATATTCTTCCAGGCCTTCTGGGTGTGAGTGTGTAATGACAAGATCACTGGGAATTTAGAGCTGGGTTATGTGTGAAGCTGAGAGCTCAGGGCTGTGCTTGTGCCAGGAACAGAGGGAAGACTTGCATTGTTCAGTGCTGCCTACACTGAATGATAAACAGCTGTCTTCTGTTCTGATGTGTCATTTAAAAATGGTAACTCTGGTTTAAAAGAGAACAGAATTTGCTCCAAAATGAAGATATAGTGGCTCATGGAAACTATAATTATAACAATAGTGTCCCATAATCACAAATAATTGTGTTCTTTCTGTACTGTAAACCATGTTTTTGTTGTATCTCATTGAATCAATGCCTTTAATTTGGGTGGGTGATGCAAGACTGAATTAAAAATCCTATGAAGAAGGGGAATCCTGCTGTCAAATCAAGCAATGCCATGACACCAAAGCATTTTACTCATCCTTTCTTTATCAGCATGGCTACTCCAGATCGAGATTCTACTCTTCTAGTGATAATTAAAGCAAATAAAGCGTTGATCTAGTAGAAAAACTTCCTGGTCAACTTAACTTTAGTTATCAGAGGCAATGTTTGAAAACAAGAGTCATCTGTCTGCTTCCTGTCTAGGTATTCTTACCTTGCCCAAGGTTTACTCTTGGTGCACGCTCTCTTTCAGGATCTTTTTTAGGCTCCTGCTCTCCATTTTGTTTCCTTGTCTATTTTCGTTGTTGTTTATTCTGCTACTTTTTTTCCTTCTCTGCTCTCTCCAGAAAATCCAGTGAGGTATATTCCTAATAATTTGCAGAAACTTAGCTATTTTATTCAGGAAAGACTTAATTCAGATAGTCTTTGGCAGCCATCTCACTCAGAGGCAGGCACTTAGCCTCCAGCCATGATATTCTTGCCAAGACCTATATAAAATATTACCTCACAAGCAAATGGGGAGCTGATAATATCAAACAGAATTTGTAAGTTTTATGCAGGGTCTATTACTAATTCTTTCTGCACTTCAAAGTTTGAGATTTTGACTCCAAGAATAAGCATTTGCTAATTGCCAGCGGTTCACCTGGCTGGTCTTTAGTTTGAGATACTGCTGGTGGCTGGTACCTTGTGGTGGCTGAAGGACTGCCACCAAGCCCTGTGCTTTGAAGAGTTGTTATGTCACAGTAGCCAGCAAGAGCTCCAAGGTGACCTTCTACACTGAAAGAGAGAGCACGGGGTTTTGGAGAGCTGCAGGGCTGTAGATGTAGTAACAGTATTAAAGGACACACACACAAATGTCAGTCAGACCCAGGGAAGTAGGATATTTGAATGACATATTAAAGGATGATGTTTTTTTCTTAGCAAGAGCAAACACTTTTTGTTGATTCCACTTCTTTTTGACCTTTTGTAATTACGCAGACAGTGTTCTCACAAAGCTGTGTCTTTGCAAACTGAGGGAACATAATCTAATCAATGCTTTTTTCATGCCACAGGAAATTGCTGTAGCTGAACAAGTGCCTTACAAAGGGCACTCTGAGGCATAGAGAGCAGTTGAAGGGGACTTAGGGATGTTGTTGTAAATAGAAATGTTAAGATATGGTTACACAGCAGCCAGAACCGGGCTAGCTTTGGCCTAACATATTCTCACTTTTCCTGCCAGTTCTGCCTTGAACTCTGAACTGGGCATCCACAGGGTTGAAAGGACCCAACGAGATGAACACCAGCCCTCCACCTTCCCCACAGAAAGGGACTGGGTTTTTCTGGATCAGTTGGAAACGCGGCGTGTTTGGACACGAACGCTGAGTAGTAAGAGCGAAGGGGTGGGAGCACAAGGGCAGAGCAAAGGTAGTCCTGATGTAATCCAGTTTGAGTTGCTATTGAAACTGCCCATGGTCTGGGTAAACACTAGTAACATTGGATGTGCCTGGGAATATTTCCAGGCACTAGAATGAGATTGTCTATGCTATTAGACTGTTAAAATGCAACCTGGCATGAATTTGACCTCTTCCAATTAACACTCACTGCAAACAATTTCTGGGCACAATTTAGTTGCTAGAATGGTCCCAATAGGCACTTTGCAATCATAAGCTCAGGTCTTTCTGTGCCAGTTGTTTCTGTGCCCAGGAATGTTTCAGGCATGTTGAATTTAACTAATACAGACCCATCCCTATTTTCACTATTGCATATCCTTACAAAAAGGCAGGACTTGTCTTGAACAAATTATTTTTAAAACAGACAATAGCAGAGCATAAAAGAGGGGAAGAGATGAACTCTGGAAATAAGGAATTTTATTTCCTTTTAATAAGATGGTAAGAAATATGTATTTTTCATTCATTTCAGGTTGGGAAAGCGGAGGAAAGATAGCAGAAACTTGTCATGCGGTTGTTTCTATGCTGTAGAATATTTGGCCACTTATTAGGCAGAGTTAAGGCTGACACGATTCTTTTTTCGAGTCAGTTGCTGTACTGGGAACGAAATTATTCCTTCTTCTGTATATTAAAAACATCCACAACTACAACATTTCCCTTTCCATTTGGAATGTTAATAAAATCAATGTACTTGGCATTTTGAAGTACTGGAGCCAAGTCCTCAATTTTAGTCTGTGATTACTTTTCTTGGGTTTTGGAAATTTTTTAAAAATTATTTTTCACTTATTTTATTTCACAATCTCACAATTGCCTTTATGAGTTTCCCTCCACATCAGGAAACCTGAAAAAAAATGGGATTTTTACTTCTCTCCGGGTATACTCACTTGGCAATCCTAATGATCCATCTCCCCTCGGGACACAATTAAAGGTGTTATTTTGAAGGTGCTTTGAAAGGGTTGCTGTACATGCGCAAGCACGGTCTCTTGGCTGGTTTGCTCTAGGACCCAGAGTGACTGGGACTGACAGAAATCTTCACCTGAATGAATTTTCCCCGCCTGCCTTATAAGGAGTCCAGGCCAACAAGGAAGTGATAACCATGTTCACGTTACTGTGTGCACAGCTTGTCCTCCCTACCTGCACAGGTAGCTCTTGTTTTCACTTTTGTTCATGGTCCGTCCCGCTGGGGTTGAAGTTTCCTCGCAATCCGGTGTACGTGACATTTGAAAACATACCCTCCAGGAATGCGTGGTTTTTACGACATTCTGCCTTTATGCAGACGATAATTAACAAGCTAATATTTTTTTGTCATGCAGCCAGCACTGAAAACGAATGGGGATTGAATTGCTTTGCCTCTGTTTCCTATTTCTGCAAAGAAATAACTATGTGCAAGGTAAGGCTCAGGGGCAGGGAGATCCATTTCAAAACCATTTTGCGTTGTTTCTTGCTTGAAGTTGACACGAAATAGCTTTCTGCCTTCTGTATTTAATATTTCCTTTCTATTTAATGACTTTTTTTTGACAGACTGCTGTAGGGCTGCATTGCCAATTCATCTACAATTTGGTGGTCATGACATAGCACAAAAGGTTTGAAAGAGACAGACAGTCGAGCAATTTTGTTTTCACTAATCACAATTTGATCTGCTAAGAATCTTTCATGTCATACATATGACTGAGTGTTTCTCTGGTAGTTACCCAATGGATAAAAATCGTATGAGTATCTACAGAGCTGAGTGAAGCAATTTTAAGCATACAGACTGAGCATAAATCTGTTATTTTAATATCCCTGGCTATGTTGGAAATTACTTACCTACATCATACCAGAAACACATGTAACACTCCGTCAGGTGCACTGGAGGGAACAAGTGAACGTGTTCTAAGTGAGTGCCACCCATAAAGCATGCAAAAGAAGGTATGTTAATTGCCAGCAATTCTGAGTTTTTAATCTTTATTGGAGAGTTAATCTTTTACCAATAGAACTACGTAAAGAAGAAATTTTATCAGTAATCCTGAATACGGCTAAATGTGTGCATTTTTCACCACCCACATCCTGTAAATGACAAGTTTTTTCATAAATTGGATGATTAAGCATATTATTAACAGCCTTTTATCTTCTTGGTTTTAAATTCAGGGACCTGTTCTCAGGAAAGCACAGTGACTTGTGAAGATTGTTTGCTTTCCGGACCACACTGCGCTTGGTGTTCGCAAGAGGTAGAGTGATAAAAAAAATTTCAAAGTTAGACTTGAAGTCTTTGTAGTCACTCCAAGGGATGAAGTATTGACTTAATTGGGTCAGCCCATGGTTTTTTAATGCATGCAGTGCTCAGTGAAGCCTTCCTGGGGATCAGAAGTGGAATTTAATCTACTCTGCATGGTCTGTTTTCCAAAGTATGGTTGTTTAGATGTTTGTTTGTTCGCTTGTTTGAAAAAAACCCACAAAAAACATCAAACTTCCAAATCTGAGGCAAAAATGGAAGTGTTGTTAGGGGGTCTCAGATCATCAGCCTGAGGGCTGGCTCACCCCCAGCACCGACGATGAAGCACCAGACACAAAGTCAGAGGCCAGACTGTATTGCACAGATTACGTGCCAAGGCAGACAGTGCAAACAGAAGGTCTGCAGACATCAACAGTGTAAAAGTTTGCAGATGTAAAACTTCCTTATAGAAATTATTAATCTGTGGTTAATTTTAAGTATGACAATAATGTTGGCTTTATAATTAATATGATATAGATGTGTTTGGGCTAAAACATTGGGCTTTAAAATATATTTGGATTTGTTTCCTATACTTCTGTTTCAGATTTTCAGTGCAACTCTGGCCAAGTGACTTCACATTTCTGCCTTTAAAACTTTCTCCTATAAATGGCGCTAAATAATATCTCCCCACTTCACAGTAAATATTCTAGCTCTTAGTTCAGTAACATTAACAAGATAGTCAGCTATCTCAACTGAAAACTTGACAGAAATACTAGAGAAATAAAGTGAGTATTTTTCATTTTGGTTTCCGGATTGTACCTTTGCTGCTAACAGTTTTTATTGGTTTTGTGTACAGCAAAATAACACTTAGTATAGGACTAAAATGCTCTTTATGAAATAGATCAGAAAGAAAAAACTGCATGTTTAAAAAATAAATTCTCAAAAGATATCTCTTGCCATTTGCAAAATATTTTACCATGGAGGTGAAAAAGGCCCCACATTAGTGTCTCTGCAGTGATTTTTCTAATTGTACTATAAAACAAAATTTTGTTGAAATTGGATCACATGATTTTAACTTCTGCCATATATTTTCAGGGAAAAAAAACAGCCCAATATAATTTATTGATTAAAAAAAACAAACAAACAAAACTTAACCAAAAACTGTGGAACTATGGAAAACTTCATTAGAAAACAGCACATCAAGCATGCAAAAGACATAGGAGCTTTAGTGTCAGAGCAAACAAAAGCACCTCCAAAGAAACCACTGTTTTCTGTAGGGTAAGAACACACTTTCTAATTGCATTTGAAATATGAAGTAGTTTCTTCACACATTTTGAGAAGTTACAAACTGTGTAACTAAAGGAGATGATACGGATCTCCCTGTGAAAGGTTTGCAATGGTACATCTAATTTATGTGTACTGCATTCAAGAAGCAAGAAATTCAAGGTGAGAGTTTTGCCTGAGCAAAGGCATCAGGTTCAGTCTGGAGAATAATAACCCACTGTTCCCAGCAGGTACCTCAACACTGTTTCCACCAAAATACATAGGATCCCTAACCATTTTCAGGCACAAAGATGGATGTTTTGGTGGAAAAAAAGGGTGATAGTTCCGGTTTTATTAGGTTTAAAGTCAATTTGTTTTGTTTTGCTTAGAAAGTTTTTCAGTGACTGAATTCAGAGAATATTTGTGGCTTAATGGCTGATCCATGGGTTGCTTGCCCAAACCTAGGAGAAAAGAGCAGATGCATGGTATGGGCCCATGACCATCTGCCTGGAATTGAATGTTTCAGGGCTGATTCTGCCAGGCATTGCCCAGGTTTTGGTCAAAAGGGCTTGGAGGCCAGAGCAGTTTCCAGGAGACTGATTTTGAGACTCTTAACTCTAGACATAGCTCTGGGAAATGGTACAGAAGCCTCTTTGTAAAAGTAACCATTAACTTCACTACTATGTGAAGTTAGTACCCACCCTGTAGCAGTTCTGTGGAAAGGAATGCATATCAATGCTTTGAATTGAGTAATGAGAATACATGGTGAGATATCCAGTTGATATCTGTAGGCTTGCAATTTCCTCCAGCTGGGAGAAGGTCGAGGAGGATGCTGGGACAAATTTAGGTGTGGGGATGCTGAGAGCACCACTGGTGCTGAGGAACCCAGGGGACAGGCTGTGGTCATTGCTGGGCACCAGGCAGAGGAGCAAGGACTTGAGGGCTGCTTCAGTGAACAGGTTAAATAAGAGCTGAGGAGAAAGTGTTGGTCAGAAAAAAAAACCCCAACAAAACAGTAAACACTGGGTGCCCACAATCAGTTTGTCACAAATTGTCCAGGAGTTTAGTAACAGCAGGACCTCTTCTTTTCTTAAATGGCATGCTTCAATCAGCAGTTCTAGGAAAGACTGATGAATTTTTGGCATAATCCTGTAATAGAAAAAACAGTGGCTCAGAGGGCCTTTGTGCTATTATTCCCAGTACTGTGAGAAGCCAAATGCAGTGAGTGGCACAATTCCCATTCCCCAACAATAAAGCAGTCTCTCCCAGGATAACAAGTTGGTGTAAGTTACATTAATTATGCACCTGTGTGACATGACCCATGAAGGGCAAATATGGGTTTCTGTGCCCCCTATACCTAGTTCTGCACTAATTTACACAAACTTGCACGTTTGTTTCCGTTCCCTGCATTGCACTGACCTTTTGTCTGGGAGGTGCTAGTGGCTAGTCAATAAAAATATTTAACTCATCCCTTCCTTCTCCTGTTTGCTTTAGAATTACACAGACTCGTCTGGAATTCATGGGAGGTGTGATACCCTGGAAAATCTGTTGTCCAAAGGATGCCAAATGAATTTGATTGAGTTTCCCATTTCAGAAGTAGAAATTCACAGAAATGATCCCCTAACTGCATCATCCCAGAAGAACAGTTCTGATGTCACACAGATTTCTCCCCAGAAATTAACTTTGAGGCTGCGACCAGGTAAGTCACAGTCGATAGGTTTCTTTCAGACAGTGTGATAAACTGAAGCTTCTTGGATTGAACAATCTAAAAAAAATCTTGACAGAATAAAGATGAAAACCTGTGTTGAGTCCAAAATTATCTGTCGAATCATCACATGAAAACTAGGTTCAGCTGAGTTCAGAATATTTTCAGAAGTGCTGGGTACATCATAAAAATAAGGATATATATTTTTAGTTCCTCTCTTCTCCTGCCAGTGAGGTGGCAGGGAGAGAATGAAAGGCCCTGGCTCCTCCCCAGCCAAGCTCCTGAGCCTCTCCCCTGCTGGTCTGGCAAACAGAGTATCTCAGAGGTGGCATAAAATCTTGCTTTGAGGATTTACAAGGTACCAGTGACATTTATGGTAGCATTCCAGAACTACCTTGGGGTCCTTCAGATGTGAATTTTTCCTGGAAGAAATTTGGAATAAAAAAAGTAAGAGACATCCATTTAGGTCAGGTCATAGTGTTGGAACTGAGAATCAAATCTCTGCGTAGACTTTGACTTCCTTTAAATTTTTAAAGGATATGGTAAGACCCCAAAGTGCTACCCCTACTTTTAATTAGCTTCATATCTAAATTTTCTAAAGCTGCATACTGCTGAAGGATGTTTTCATATTTTTTTGAATTATAGCAATCAGTTTTAATTCTGTGCTTATGGCATTACTGAAGAACTGTTTAGGAAAAAAACCCCAATATTAGAACTACTTTTAATATTGCAGACCCATATTTGTGATTTTTGTTAATTTTCAAAGTTTTTTTGTTATTGCTACATGTGGTTTAAAATCAGATTACTGTCACTATATAGAAGTTTATGAGGAAATTAGCATTGCTCATGTTTTCTGCACATGCTGATATGTATCTCACTTTCCCCTGACCTTAACAGGACATGAAGAAACAATACAGATCAAAGTCCGCCAGACTGAAGATTATCCAATTGATCTCTACTACCTCATGGATCTTTCAGCTTCCATGGATGATGATCTGAATACAATCAAAGAACTGGGTTCAACTCTTTCCAAAGAGATGTCAAAACTGACAAGCAACTTTAGACTGGGGTTTGGATCTTTTGTTGAAAAACCAGTTTCACCATTTATCAAAACTACAGCTGCAGAAATAAACAACCCTTGCAGGTAGGCAGGGAAAGTCCCAACATCTGTTTGCATGCCAACACTGTCATAATATTGATCTTTAGGCTAAAATTAATTTCAGCAGCTTCGCTAGAAACTCTCCCGTCTTTCCAGCTGTCAGTGTGTCGGTTTGTGGAACAAGATTTGATTATCTTAGTTTCATGTTCTCATCATCGTTCAGATGAGTCTTACTTTGTTAGGATGGAGGAATCTGCCAGTGAGTCTGCTTTTTAGCCTTTGATGCTGGTTACAAACGTGTTTAAAATATTAACAAAAAAGAATAAAGCATGTAGTTTTGTATTTTTCTTTAATTCTTTTTTGTTTAATTTGTTCATTTTCTAGAATTTATATGCACAAAATAGAATTTTATGAACTATACTAAGGAGTTGCAAACTTAAACCCATCACAGAATATCAATTTAATTTATCCATCAATGCTGTTCTCCTGCTTTTTTCCCCCTCTTAAAGTCTAAAAGTCCCCAGCCCCTGTCTGCCCTAGCCCTTAGCTAACCTATGTAGGGGAGAAGCTGGGCTCTGCAACCTGGAGCAGGACTGCAGCACCTTGGTGGTTGTCTCTGGATGCCACTAAGGAGCTACAGATCCCAATGTGCTTCCAAATATGAGCTCAAGGCACACCAGGGGGCATGGCAAGGGCTGCAGTTGGTAACTGGCTGAATCACTGTGCTCTAGGAGGCATTTCCCAGCCTTTATGCCTATTTTTTCCATTGCCCAAGTCACTGAATGGTCTTTAATCGTCTTAGATTTTTCACTGAACCTTCTCAGGCACAGACAAAAGACAGAAGACCAAAACTAACCAAGGCACTAATCCTCTCAAGTAGCCATTCCAGTGATTTTTCACTCTCTATTATCCATAAGCTGTCTCATTTTTCTTGCAGAAGTGTGCCATATGAGTGCTTACCCACCTTTGGATATAAAAATGTTTTGCCACTGACAAATGATGCTGAAAAATTCAATGAAATTGTGAAAGGACAGCGAATTTCTGCTAATATAGACACTCCAGAGGGAGGGTTTGATGCAATTATGCAGGCAGCTGTTTGCAAGGTAATTGAAACTTCTAGATATATTATTCCATATATTATCCCTTCTAGTATCACATGTTGGTATTTCATAGTGACAGATTACTTTTCAAAAAAATTTTAACACAAACCAAGAACCTCATTAAATTTGTGTGAAAATACTTTTGGCTGTGCAAATAAAATGTGCACATTGCAATATTTTAGTCTAAGTTTCCTTTTAATTGCCAGGGACAAATAAGCCCAAATATGGGTATAATTACTTGGGTCTGCTTTTCTGTTCAAATATTTTTTTGTTAACTATGTTTAGAGTAGTAAGCAGATTGACATGAACACGGCCAACCCATGTTATTAAACACAGGGATGGGGGAAAAGAATGTTAGCCAAAGACAATGCAATGAACATCATCTCTTAGGAGATGTGTTGTCTTTGATACTTCCTCAAGAACAGTGCTATTCATTATTTATTTTGAGATGCCGTTCTCCAAATATTTTGCTCTTTTTGTATGTTGTGATGCCATGCAGCTTGCTAAACTGATGTGTTTTAAATGACAGGAAAAAATTGGATGGAGGAATGATTCTCTGCATTTGCTGGTGTTTGTGAGTGATGCTGATTCCCATTTTGGGATGGACAGTAAACTGGCAGGGATTGTTATTCCTAATGATGGGAACTGTCATTTGGACCACAATAATGAATATTCCATGTCAACTGTTCTGGTAATTACCTACAAATTTTGTATGCTCTCACATTCTGTAAATTTAAAGAACAAGACAAACAACTTAGAAAGTTAATGAATTACACTTTCAGCACTGAAATGTGTAAAAGCTGGGGAATCCAGATTTTTAATCTAATCTGTTTTATTTGCAACTGCACATTTCAGTAAGGAGAGAAGAGTGTGTATGGAATTAGGATAGATTATATCTAAGAAAAAAAAATACAATTTCTACAACAGAAAAGCCCATGGAATTAAATTAAATAGCATTTCCTTCTGCAGGGAAGGCAAGATTTGCATTAACTATGTTCCCTGGAAGGGTGTGAATTCAGGACCAATTCAGGAATTTGCAGAACACTGTTCCTGAATGAGAACTTATCAGTTTAAGATTCAGTGTTCAGAAAAACTGAATATATACACCATGGTGTTCATTGTAGGGCAAATAACCTTGCTCTGGTGCAACGCTGTTCTTTGGATTAAATATGTATATGTAACAGAGATGCTACTAAGCCAAAGCCCCCACTATGGAATCTGGCTCTGTGCTTTTCACAGAGGGGTTTCCTTTAAAATAATGTGAGGAAATTATATGCCCTATCTTTTATTTTGTATACATGTATTCCTAATTAAAGTTTATGCTACACAGAAAACAAAGTGCTCATTATGATCACTTAAATGTGTCTTCCATGGGAGATAGGAACCGAAAGCACGTGAGAAACAAATGGATGTGCCTCTCTTGTTTGTTTGCAGGAGTATCCCACAATTGGACAATTAACTGACAAACTCGTGCAAAACAACATTCTATTAATTTTTGCTGTAACAAATGAGCAAGTTCACATATATGAGGTGAGCAAAAATAAAAAGTTCAGTTTGGGAATGTTTGTTTTAAAGTTCATCTTTTTTCACAGCTGATACAGTAGTTTTAGTACTAAGGACTGAATTCTACAAGATATTTATGTGATAAAAATAACTAGGAAATTGTACATCAGAGGAAGGCTCTTCTGTTTAAGTGCTTTTTCATGTATTGATTTTGGTGTTCTAAGAGAACTTTTAAATTGGATTTCAAGTTTAATCACACTAATCCTTTAAGCCAAGGACTGACAAACTATGCATTGCTAAACTATTCTGCGTAATCATTGTGATTAGCCTTTTGTATTTTATAAGGCTAGAGGAGGGCTGAACCTTTTCTTACTTTTATAAAATGAGAAGATACTTGAAACATGCAGTTAACGTCATGCTCAGCTCTGAGATCTTGATTTGTTGGTTTGGGTTTTATTCATCTTTCTTTATTTTAGTGACTCTTTCAATTCTTATTTCATTTTCCGTCCAAGTCCTGCTCCTGGGAAAAAAAAAATCTTCACATGCTAAAATAAATTCCAGATAAGAGTTCAACATGGGTAATAAGGGGTTTTACAGCCTAAGCTTGGCTGTTTGGCTACACCCTGCTGTGTGAAAAGGGACAAGCAGACAGAAATTCCCCTTCCAAATTTATTCAGGTTGGTTGAGAAGAAGCCAATAAGGATGATCCTGCTGATACAGTAAGACCAGCTTTCTGAAGGAGAAACCCTGGCAAAACATTCTGTTTTAACACCAAAGTACAGTGATGAGGAGAGGTGCTCTTCTGCTGTGATTACCACATAGAAAATGAGAAAGAAAATGAAGGGAAAAAGAGAGAGCAGCTGAGTCCCTGAGGTAGTCACCAGTGGGATGGTTTTCTAGTTCTGCCCTCTGTGTAACACAGGGAAGAAACCCCCCCCCCAAGTACTTTGGCAACTCATTCCAGTGGTGGAGTTGTTTAGAGTAAGACTGATGGCCCAGCTGTTTGACAAAAGGGACAAGAGGCACAAACTGCATAAACTGATTCTCAGATTACAGCCTTGACAAGGGAAGGAATGCTCTGTCTTGAAGCACTGACTGCCTTGCCTTTTGAAGACTGCGTTGAATATTGAGCTGGATCATGAAAATTTAGATCAGTAACAGTAGAAGTCGATCACTTACAAATGCAGTGGCTTCAACAATTTCTTAATAGAGAGCAAATTAATGACAGGTGAAATATTTTTCCTTATAGGTATTTTTTAAAATAGGTGCTTCATGAATAAGGGCTGCTCTAGGAAGGTAATTTGGAAATAGCTGTTTAATTTACAGAGCCTTTTCTGTCCAAAGAAATATGTCTTTTGCTGATGGCATTGTATTTTACCTTGAAAATTGCTTGTGGTCACCCTCAAAGCTGGCCACCAGCATTCTTATCACGGCGTTTCTATGTCAGTATCCCTGTGTCTTATGTCAGTATCAAAGTTATCAAGAGGAACCCTTTGATAACAGAAACACAAAACAAGAGCTTATAGCTAAGACAAAATACAAATCATGGTTGACCCAGCTAGGGAATGGTTTGCTCTTGTTACTTTCTTTGTTAGAAAAAAGAAAGTACAACTACCTTCTATCTTATAGGCATATAGTAATCCCATGGAATATAATCTATCTGATGATTTAATCTTCTAATACTGCTTTCTTTCACTAATATGGATAGCTGTATTTGTTATGGTCTGCTTTATTGTCACTGTAGGTGATGTGAAAAATCAGTCAAGGCAAGTACAAAAATCATGCTCAAGTGTCACAGTGCAGTTTTTTCCAGACAACAATTATCCTTAAAGAGTCTATGTAGGATGTGCAAACAGGGAAATAAATATTGCCATGTTTTCATCTTTGTCATGCAAATGTGTAATATAAATGTAAATAATCAGTATCTATGCTTAAGAATGTCAAAAGAGCAAAGCAAGACAATGAGAATTATTCTTGTGGTAAGGCCCCTGCTCAGGAAGCCTGGAAGTGGTGGCAGAGGACTCTAAACTCTAAAAGTTTTGGTCTTTCACTTCCCTTGAAAAGCTTCAGTGGTGAAGATTCAGTAGTCTCCCTCAAAAAACCCTCCCATTTATCCTTTGAGGTAGAAAGACTGTCCCCAAATGTCTCATCTCAAATCTACTCAAAGTCAGCTTCTAATTACATCAGATACCAGTACAGACTATTGCTATTTATAATTGAGTTCTCAGGGACAAACTTACATTAAAATTACTATGAGGACTTAGAAAGCACCTCTTTAAATAGACTTGATAGATTCCATTAGTCTTAAGTGCAGTGTTCAGACTGACAAATATATCTTTTGTATTTCTAGCCCTGTATAATCCCCAATAATTTAGCCCAAAATAATTCAGTCATCTAATATTCTTGATCCTCCTCAGCTGAATTTTCAGTTTATCCACTTACATGTGTATTATTGTAGAACACAAATATTACGGGTGGCACAAGCTCTTGTAACAGAGTAGGTGTTGCTTTTGAACCTTCCATCCACCTGAAGAGCTGCACAGTAACCTCAAGAGATCATTTAGATCTAATGCAAGAGAAGAAAGAAAATTCTTTACATTGAGCCATGATAATTAGAGATTATTTTTTTGATTTGATTTTTTTTAAAATGGTATTTTATAATATATTCATGTATGTCTAACTTCCAAGCATCATTAGTCTCAGCTGAGTCTTGCCAAATCAGCAGGGGATGTTTTCATTCTATAAAAGCTATTCATTGAAAAAGTATCTGTGAATATGGCAATAATAATTATATTTATTAATAATATAATATTCCTTTTAAAAGAATTATATTTAAATCCTACTTTGGTATAAAAGAAAACACTGGTCTTTAAGTTTTCATGAAGGAATTGCTATTATTGCTGATGTTATTTGTTTTCAAGTGGAATTATTTAAAAATCTATTCAAACTTCGATAAGGGAAAGACTCCATCTTTAGTCCTGACTAAGAAGCATTTATTTTAAAACAAAAATTACTCTTGTTTGGATTAATTATTTATTTTTATATCACAGGAGAAACAGCTTGACAATTAAAGAGTCAGGCAGCACTGCACTGCACTGCTGAAAATTGAACTAAAAATACTCTAATCTCCACAGTCATACAGAATTTCAAATTATTTTTTATATATTTGGCGTGGCACACTATGATAAAAATTGTTCTGTCATTTACAGTGGTAAAATACAGACATAACCCCACTAAGCTGAAATATATGATTGTCAGATTTCTTCTACATGAAGCAGAGTATCCCTATAAAATGGCAGTTCACCTTTTAATGAATATTTGCCAAAGGACTAAATTCTGTGTCATCCTTTGGATGTTTTGCAATAGCAGCACTCCAAAAGCATCTGTCTGCCCTGCCTTGGCAGTGGCTGAACAGAAATATTTGCTAAGAGCTGAGGTTTGACCAATGGACTGCACACACACACTCGGCCCGGGCTTGAGACGCCATCCTTGTATCACCATGCAGAAAATTTTTGTTCCTAGAGGAGAGATCAACCAAAGTGTTCAGAGCAGCATATCCCTGCTGTTTGTTTTGCATACCACAGATTAAAGGGGACTGTATTTTAAATTCCAGGTTTGTCGTCTTTTCTCTCCAGAGGCCCACGTGTATGAAACACAGCCTCAATATTCCAAGAATCCTTGAGAGGGCACTAATCAAGGAGGAGTCAGGAATGCAAAGTTGCCAGCTGTAACATAAAATGCAGTTAATCCCACTGATTTACAATAGCACCAGAAATCCAGTGAATGATAACTATTCCATGCATAATACATAAAGTAATCACAGAGCTTTTGGAGATATGAAGCATAAGAAGGATAGAAGAGTATCAAATTACCCATCTTTATTAATAGTTCTGTGGATATTTTCATTTTATTTAAAATAACAGCATTGATATGATAATGTGTAAAGGAAAACTAGTGCTACAGTGTTATGGCCTTTTTTTTGGTTTTTGTTTTGTTTTGTTTTGTTTTGTTTTTTAATGATGAGCACATTGTTTTCCAAAGGCTTGGGTTAAAGCAAGGGAAGTTCATGTAGTTAACAATCAGGCAAGACAAATTTGAATTCACTGTATTTAAAATCTAGCTGTCAGATACCATGTTAGTGTCACAGTGCAATTTAATGCAAAAAGAAAAGAAAATTTATCACTGAAATAAATTGCTAAATTGGCACTTTATTATTAAGAGAAACTCAAAATACAATCCATCAGAGCCACAGAACACTGGCAAACATATACAAAGATAAAAAGTGACTGCAGTTGCTGAATGTGTGAGGCTTGAGCAGTGCAACAGCAGTAGAGCAGCTGAATCTGTTTCTGGATATTTTTATTAAAAAGAAATAAAACTGTAGATACAATATATCTTCCCTCTTAATTTGAAAAATTAGAGCTTGAAGAATACTATAGTATCAAGCTTCCAAACACATAGAGGTGATATAACAATATATGTTCAGTGAAATTTAAATGAAACCAGCTCTTCTTCATCTGACTTTTTCATTAAGACACAAGCAATGGAGACTGCAAGAATCCTTGAAAATGTTACTGTCATTTATTTCAATTGGCTTCAATGCACTTGGTTTTGTTATCAGCTCCTTAATTTTTGTTTTGGGTTTTTGGTTTGGTTTTTTTTTGGTTTTTTTTTTTTGTTTTTTGGGGTTTTTTTTTTGGGGGGGGAGGGTGGTTTGGGTTTTATTGTTTTCATTTTTGAGGTTCTTCTTTTGGTTTTTTATTTCTTTGGGCTTAGAGGTTG
>VWZN01004548.1:296821-307819 GCA_013396955.1 Regulus satrapa | reverse complement strand
AAAAAAATTTTTTTTTTAAAAAAAAAAAAAAAAAAAAAAGAAAAAAAAAAAAAAAGCTGCCCCTGCCACAAGAACATTAGTCTGGTTTTGCACAGGTTTCTAGTACAGCAAAGGTGCTTGTAACAGAGGTTAAAGCTAAAGAAGCACTCTCTTAAACTACACCCCTAAATCCCTAAGATTTAAAGGTAAGATTTTATATTTATCAAATAATTTATGATGCATTTTAAAAGATTTGACCACCCCCAAAAAAACAAAAAACAAAAAACAAACAAAAAAAAAAAAAAAAAAAAAAAAAAAAAAAAAAAAAAAAAAAAAAAAAAAAAAAAAAAAAAAGAGAAAAAGAAAAAAAAGAAGAAATGTCTTATGGAATGCACAGTTCATTGACCTCTATGAAACAGCTCTCCCATATCACTACAATAACCAGTTCCACTGTCTTCTGCTGCTCTGCTCCTGGACCTTAAGATGTAAACTGGGATGAGACCTCAACAGATTCCCTAGAAATACAATTCCAATCATGGCACTGAAGTCAATATGGCACCAGTGGCCAGAACACCAGCCCACTGCTCAAACCAGAGCCCCTCAGAGTTAGTTAACTGAGGCCCTCAATCAAGAACAGAACGTGAAATGCAATTCATGTAAGACAAGCCAGACCAAAATGAAATTTTTAATGTTCTAAAACCATGATTCAGCAACAAATTTTGTAAAATAGTAGTGTTCACCAACTTTCATAGACAGTACTTTCTAATATTAAAAGAATCAAACTTCTTTGCACTTTGGTGAAGCAAAAATTTCAGTTTTAAATCTGACTCTCTGAAATATTTTATCATAAAATTTATTGCAGAACTTGAAATGCAAAATTCCTTCAAATTTCCCAGTCCAACATTTTCAACAAATCTGAAGGAATTTTTTCTTAATTGTTTTCATGAGAAAATAGTTGGTGACTTTACCCTGACATAGATCTCACTAGAATCTTTTCTTCTGCAAACTACTGTATATCAGTTAATTGAACTAGAGATCCAGCAATAACACTGTAAAATTCATAATTTTATCAACTCTGCCCCATTTTTTATGATTTTATTGAAACAGATCTGAAAACAGTTTTCTGACTCTTCTCTTCAGAATCTATGTCTGTATCCAGCAGCTGTTAATTGTCATGGTAAAACAGTAGTGGAATCAGTCAGCAAAATTTTTTTTTTTAATTAATGCAATATTTTTTGCTGATTTCACACCCTTTAGCAAGCTAGAAAGAGGAAAATAACATGAACTTGAAGAAAAAGATGTGCCCAGCTCATGGCATTTCTCAGCATACCTCTTGGCTCTTTTTACTTGCCTAAAATGTATTGATTGGTTATCCACAGTCATAGCTGGTTTTGTTTCCACAGATTGTGCAAAGCATCCAAATATCCCAATGATAGTGGTGGGTGTCACCCTTGCTATCCTTCTCATTGGCATTGTTTTACTTTGCATATGGAAATTACTGGTGTCAGTTCAAGACCGAAAAGAGGTGGCCAAGTTTGAAGCAGAAAAATCAAAAGTTAAATGGCAAACGGTAAGTGAAATACATCCATCTTATACAAGGTTCATTACTCTGGTTACATGATGCACAACTACCTTTAAAATTCTGGGTCTTGACTTTGTTCTTTTAAATGGATAGATTTTGCTGGTAGGTTTTCACCACATTTAGTACTCTATAAAGTAAAATTATGATTATTTAATGGATGAAAATTGCCTACTGTTTAATCTCCTGGTTTAATTTCTTCCACATGTAAGAATGTGTAGCTAACTGGGTTTTTATAATTGTTTTTAATTAGTAGCCAGGCTTTGATTAAGCCTAACAATGCTGTTGTCTGCCTGTACGATCACCCAAAGTGTACCCCTCTGCCCAGAAACAGAGCTGTTTAGGAAAGGGAGGCTGTTCCTGGCCTCTGCCATGATCCAAGCCCACTCCCACTGAGCAGAAGTGAATGGAACTGTCCAAAACAAAGGGGAAAGGACAGAGAAATCCAGGCCTTGTCTTCTATCTATAGCTCTGGGCATCTAATGTAAGCTTACACCACAAATATTCCCTTTTCTTCTTTCTTTTCTGCCCTTGACTTTTTGCCCTTTTGGAAAAACTTCAGGACTTTTGAGGATCTTTTCAAAAAAACATGTTGAGTAAGGGTTTCTGGCAGGTGACAGGAGGACAGGCAATGTGCTCACATGGCTCCATTCTCCTACAAAGTCCTGTGATTGCAACTTTTTCCAAGAATGGGCACCGTCAGCCTTTTGGCTTTTGAACTGGGAAAAATCACTAACTTACAGGCGAGGCCACCTGAGAATGTTTTCTTGATCCTTCAGGAGAGCTAGGTATGGTAAGAGGGAAGGGAAGGATACAGTTGATAGAAGAGTTTTAATTTTCTTTTATGTCACAAGAGGAAGGGATAGGAAGTGATTGATGAGAAGCCAGGATGAAAAGCTCAGGTGAGACTTGCCCTTCTCCCAGCACACTGTATGTGACAAGAGCACCATGGCAAGTCACATCTGACTGCTGAGACCCTCTCTGTGGTTTTATAACAGCCCAACTGCCAGATCTGATACACAAATTGTAGGGGACCCATTTGAGGAGGTATCTTTTGATGACATGCATTACTTTAATCTGGCAGTCAATGTGAAGGAAAACACGGTCCTGACCCCAAGCTGGTTTGTGCTGCCTGAATTCAGATCAGTCTGAATTTCAGGGGCTTGGAACACAAGTGGGCTACCAAAAGCTAGTCTAAAGTCCTCAAAGATACAACACTACTTCTATACCAACATTGTGTGACTCCCATTTAATCTGGGGTTTTTTGGGGTTTTATTTGTTTGTTCTGTTTATGTGTTTTTCAGGAAACCAATCCACTGTACAGAGGCTCAACAACCACTTTTAAAAATGTGACTTACAGGAACCAAGACAAGCATAAAAGGCCCATGGCTGCAGATTTCTATTAGCATCTCTGACACTACAAACTTCAACAACTTTACTGGCTGAAAAAGGAAATCTAAATCTAAACTTGTTTCTTCTCAGCTGATTATGTGATATTTGTTTGCAAGTTGCAGAGGTATAACCATTCTGTTAGACAATATATATCATGTGTTGGGACAAATAAAGATAACATATTAGTAGTAAAGGTTACTAAAAATATTCTTTAAATGACCCTTTATTGTTAATGTCCCCACCTTTAAATTGGCATCACAAAAGATTTTAATTTTGTCTTTAATACTGAGGATTATAAATTATCATGTAAGTTTTTTTTGGTTTTTTTCTTTGGTTAAATGACACATATACAGTGAATTTTATACTACTTTGTTCATACACACAATCCCATAAAGTAGTGTTTAGGAATGTATTTGTACCAGTCTTTTTGGTGGGCTGGTTTAAATTTAGAAAAGTTTTTTTATTTTCCATAAATGCAGTTTAAACTACTGAGGATTGAGCTTTCTCATATCACCTGTGTGACTGAATAGTTTCTCAACAGAAAAAAGTAGTGATATTGCCTGTCTTCTGTAAATATAAGTTATACAGGAACATTTATTCTCTAATGCTTTTTTCTTGACCTGTTTCTCTCTTTTGTTTTCTTTGTTGCTCTTTGATGTTCTTTAAGGACCTAGGCCCTGAGATTATCTCAGGGAAAATTCAATCAAGCCTTATTCACTTGTAGTTGTTTTCTGTTCCAGGTAAAGACTGCTGCTTTTTTTTTTCTTTTTTTTTTTTTTTTCTTAATTCTAGTAAAAAGAATACATAGGAAAAGATAAATATTTATTAATTAGAGACCCCTGTAGATGCACTTTTAAACCAGAGGATTAGCAGAACTCCATTTCACCATTTACTTCCTGTAAATGTTTTGGGTGCTCACAATACACCTCACATGCTGAACCATCACACAAAGTGGCTCAGGAGCCCTTTGCATGCAGAAATGATCACACAAAAGATTTATTATCACACACCTAGACAGTACTCCTCTGTTGATATGTCCAAAATTGTGAGGTTCTTTCAATGCTCAGCTGCTTATTGTGTGTAATAACATAATCAGTTCTTTTGGGCTGGGTTGTTTGGTTTTGGGTTTGGTTTGGTTTTTTCCCCCAAAACTAAACAACAAAAAGATCTATGGATTTCACTTCATATTCATTTCCATTATGTTAATGAGGGATTTAAAATCTTTATTTTAGCTAATTACAAATGACTTGCCATAAATTTTTCAATTGTAATCTGTCAGTATGCATAGCACTGGATAAAGAAAGTATAAAAGTGGCCAAGACGCTGGCATAGAAAAATTACAACACTGGGCTATTTTAAGGTAACAATAATGAACTTTATTTTATAATATCACTTTTCAGCTGCATTTTTTTGCTACTCTGAAACAGATGGTCAAAATGTGTACATATGAAGGTACTTAGAAAAGAAGACTTAGAAATGAAAGGTACTTTGACGCTGTTATAAATTATCACATACATTCCTCAAGGTAAATAGGGAACTGGATCTGAAAAAGTTGATGTCCACTTTGTAATACATATTTACCAAGTCTGTGCAACTTCAGTCTCCATATCCTCCCCAGTTTCTGGAATTGAGACTGGTATATCAGCTAGCTCTGACCCATGCCTGTTTTAGGGCCTGATCCAGAGCCTACTGGAGTCAATGGTTACAGGTGCGGATCTAGTTTCAGTGAAACTATTCGTTTTGGTTTACAAAGATTGTTTTGTTTAAACAAACTGGTTAATACTGTCTATTAGTGAATTGGAACCTATAGTACATATATCTGTGCAAAGGGAAATAGTATCAGATGCCTTTGGAAAAAAGGTGATGCTAGAACCGTGTATTTAATACAAAATTAGAGCAGTGCAATGGAAATGATGGCTATGATTAGACTGGAGCAGATTCACATCTGTGTTCTGGTATTCCTGCATATCTCATAGTGGAAACTGAACAGATAAAGGCTCACATCTGTGGCACGTCCAACCACTAGACTCTCACAGATGTCAGTGAAAGTTACTTGCGGGACCAAATCCCATTTCCCTGGCACATGGATAAACTCATGGGGTGCAAAGCTGGCCCCTGAATCTGCTCAGATCCCACTTGGGTGAAGATTGCCTAAGGGACCAGGGAAATCTGGATTTTACCCATCTAGGTTATCTGTTACTCTTTTGTTTCTCCCATAGAAGTCATCAAATTACAAACTTTCTCTGCAAGAAATTTTCAAAACATTTGAAAAGTATTTAAATGACTTGAAAATTACTTGAGAAGTAATAAAAACCTGTCCTGTTTATTAAATACCTTTTAAGTTCTGGTTCTGAGATATTATTTTGCTGCTCAATATTAGGGTTGAAAGCCTTTCTCCTGTACACCATCCATTTCAATATTCCAAGATATCTCGCCCTTCAAATGTCAATAACAAATTGGTGTTTGCATTTCATATCGTGTTCCTACAGGAGATCTTGTTTCACAAACCTTTTCACCCTCTTCCCATTATCTGTGTCTTCTGATCATCAGCAGAGATCCAATTTGTTATGTTTACAGTCCAATTGCTCCTCCTAACAATCTCTCTCCAAATTATCAAAGATGTACAGGAGCCAGGCAGGATGATTTGCAATTTCCCTGATGTGACTGTATTATAAATTTTCTATGCACCTTCCAAATTTTCAAGATGGAAATAACTCAAACAATTAAGAATTCATCAGAAGAGAGAAAATAGAAGGAGTTGGTGAGGAAGGTTTCTATTATTGAGGGATATCAAATAATTTGACTCATACATATCAGCCATCCTTTAACAGTATTAATTTAGATCATAAATTTTGACTAAACTCCCAGATTTCAAGGACTTTGAAGACCTCATTTGGCATTCACCCTAGAAACAAGAGTGGTATCCATCCCTTTTTGTTAACGATATAATTTTTATCTTGTAGAATTTGTATCAAAGTTCATATTTTTCTCTTTTAAAAAAACTTTTTTCTCCACCAAGCTGTGAGTTTGTGTGTGGTAAGTGGGTTGAAAAAGTCTTTCTTCTGTTTTCACAAAGACTGTTTTAAACTGAGGCTGGACCTTGAGAGTGGCAAAAGCATTTTTTTAATAGTAATACTTCTATTCCCTAATGAATTGAATAAAAGAATAATCATTAGCAATTTTATGGTATTTGTATATCTCATACACCCCATAGAATAGTAATTGCAGTAATGTATGCTAAATGGATAGTTTTAAATTTGATTTATAATAAGGTGCATGCTAATTTGTATTGTAAATGTCCAGATTGCATTCAAGATGGTTTTGTAATGTAACTAGTGGGAAATGAGTCTGGGATAGAAGATTCAGGTGTCCAGTGCAAATACTCTCCATGCCTCATCTGCCTCTGTGTAGAAGTCCAAGCTTGTTTTGCAGTGTGTATAACAGAGATATTGCCCCTAAAAACTTATCACACACGGTCTAAAAATAAAGAGAATTTTTAACCTCATCTAGTTGAAAGAAATCAGTAAATCATTCAACTTGTTTGTGTAAAAAAAGGAGCCATTTGACCTTGAATAAAGACTGTAAAATTGAATCATTTTATAATACGTTCTCTTTTTGTTCATTCTTCATTTTCCATTTTTGGCAAGTGTCTTTTTCACTGTTCTCACATGATTTCACAAATCAGCAAATTTCTCATGTTTTGGCATACCCTAGAGATTATTTTCCTCCCCCCTTTTAAAAGGCAGTACATAAAATTCAATGTCTCGATTTTTTTTCATTTGTGATCCATTTGCTTTTTAAGGAAATGACTTAATGGATGAATGTTGCAAGCAGCCTGTTTCTGAAACACTGATTGATGACATTTGTCTTTCTTTGAAACGAGATGATCTTTAAGTTCTCTTCCAGCCCAAACCATTCTAAGATTCTTTTGTACAGATTCCTAATTTGTACAAGCTAAAGATCCACCCATTCTGTCAGGGTAACAGCAGCAATAACTTTCTGGAAATACACAGCAAAGTGCATATTTTTTCTTTAGTCCTTTCTTAAATGCTGGTTCATAAATCCTCAGGTATGAGACTGACTCTATATCTGATTTACCAGAATGCAAAATACTAAAGATAACAACAACAACAAAAAAAGTCAATTCAGTTTTATTGAATACAAAGTAAGCTATCTAAATACATGGATTATTTCACTTGAGAAGAAATTTGTTAAAGAAAGAGGCAAAGTAAAATTTCGTTGGTTTTTCTCAACCATATATTCTCTAATGAACACAGTGAGTATTTTTATATTAGCTGTGGGATTTTGGAGTCTAATTTTGGAGCATGTAAGCACGGCTGAGAAAACATGATCAGCTCTTGTGGGAAGGAGTGTACAAGGTGCAAAGGCACACCCTCTCCCAACCTGTGAAATCAAGTCAGCACTGAGCAAACATGATGCCCTAGAATTTCTGCAGGCATATATATTTGTTCCAAGTGTTACACCCAGCCAAGTTTTTTTTTCTAGCTAGACCGATAGTACTTTGTGAGTGGTTGTCTGTTCTTCCTGAGTTGTTCACAGTCTTCTAGAAAATCCAGAGTGCAATATTAATAGCTTTATTTTGGGAACACGTTAGGCATTCTTTTGGTGGCAAATCTTGTCAAAAACTGCTTAATTATTCCATTGATTTCACAGCAACCATGCTAACAAGAATGGCAAAAAAAGGACTGTGTTACATTGAAGGATGAATGACACAGCAGGTGGGGTTTTAACCAAGGATCTCAAATGGAAAGCATAAGGTGAAGAAAGGCTTTGAGAAACAAAAGGGAGAGGAAAAAAAAAGGGATGGGCCAGAGGCAGCTCTGGCCCCATTAGCCATTTATGTTTTTTGCAAGTATTGAAATATTGGATTTTTTCCCTTAATGACTACAAATTGACTACATTCATTCCCTGTTATTGAATTTGATATAACTGCCAATCAACAGCCAGCCTGACATGTTAGATTTATAGTAAAAGTAAAAATTCTAACTATTACTAAATCATATTCTATAACAAACTATTCTAGACTTGTGCCAAGTGAGCATTTACTGGGGAAACAGGGATGGAAAGGTTAGGATTCACCTGGGGATGGCTCACATGGCACAGTGAGAGCCACATAGGTCATAACTCTCTCCATTTCATGTCTGTGAAAGAATAGGTGTTGTTTAGCACAATTTAGAAGCATAAACTCATAGTAATGCTGTTGCCACCCTTTAAAGGAGCTCTTCACTTTGAAAAAGAAGTTTCTAGACTAAAGGTAACCAGCTAAAAAATAAAACTCAGAAGTCACATTTAGGAAAAAAAACCTACATTCTGACTAAGGAACATAAAACTGGCAGTTTACAACTGGGGATTTGACTTAACCTGAAACTGTCCAGTACAGGCTGTTCTGCAAGATCATGTTACTCAATGAGAGCTGACAGGGACAGAAACTGCAGGGCCTGGTGGCTGCAGCAATTACCTGGGAGCATGGGAGACTGGAATGGTGTGACAGAAACACAGAGGTGGGGCTGTCAAAAGGAAAAAGGGTGTCACTGGGTATGGCTGGGATGTGCCAGAGCAGGCAGGGAAGGTGGGAGCAGCGCCTGTAGTGATTATACCCAGATGTGACATGACGGGCAGAGCTGATAAATGAGAGTAGTTCTGTCTCTGGGGTAAACAGCAGAAGTTCTAAGTGAAAAGGAAGGTGAATGCAAACTGGGGAGTGGATTCAAGATGCCTGGGAACTGTCATTTTTCAGCTCCAAACAAGATGTGGGACAGTGCCTCCAAAAAAGATGAAATTATTGCTTGCTGGGCACTGCTAATGCAAGGAATTTTGGGCTTTTTCTTCATAGGTATTCTCTGGTTAGTTATTCCCATTCTGGCTGATTGGGGAAAAAAATGAGACCTGTCTTCAGACTCCAGATTAGAAACAGAAATTACTGTGTAAGGAGGTGCTGAACACACGACACACTGGATCTGTGTGTCTTGCAAAAGCAATGGGTTCGTAAGCAAATTGAATCAGTGTGAATTTAATGACGGCTTTTTATTTGTGGATGCAGGTCATGAATATGCACCATGCACAGGATTCATATCTCTGTATAGATCTCACACAGAAGGTGAAGGCTAAGAAAAGATAGGGGAAGGAATTGAACATTTTTGTAGAGAACCTAAATAGCAAAGGCAGATCAGCTCAAGCAAGTTCATGTGTGTGTGTGCGTGTGTATATATATATATATATATATATACACATGTATGTGTATATATAGATATATAGATATATATACATGTATGTAGATGTATATATAGAAAAAAGAAGAGAACAGGCCATTAACAAAGAAATGATGAAAAAATGCTTACAAAAAATGGGTTCCAGACAGAAAATAAAATAAAGGAGCCAAATCATTACAGCAAATGCCTTAAAGAAGACAGATAAGGAGACAAACAAACAAACAAACAAACAAAAAATCAAACACAACAGCCCCCTCAAAAAAAAAAAAAAATTGAAAAGTTACACCATTTAATGAGCAAGGTACTATAAAATGCCATCAAGTTTACTTCAGAAAATGTTGCCAATCATGCTGGTTCTACAAGCCACTATGCCAGCCAAAATGTGTTATTATTGTAAATAAGTAAGTATACCTTGGCTATAAACAGCCAGGTCAGTATAACTATAGCTGCACTAGAAAGGATTTACCAGTTTGGTCAGAACAAAATAGGTTGAGGACAACAGTAAAAAACTGTTTAGTCAAAGAGAAAGAACTGAATAGCAAAGAAAAAATAGCAAGGAAAGCCACTTGGAATTAATAAGTTGCTAATTTGCATTTAGCAAAATATTTACAAAACTACTTTGATAAGTTAATTATTAGGACTACATAATCAGAATGTGATTGCTTTGATCATGCTGAAATCAGCAGAGAAATCCAGTTAAAGTGTGACTCCTTCCCACAGCAGCCTCATTTTTGCTCTCTGACACTGTTATTTTTAAATGTTCTATCACAAACAGAGATGAATTTCTCAGTGTGACCCAGCAAGAGAACTCTTTTCTGGAGCTCAGTACTCAAAGCAGTGGCCAAACACCTCTGAAGAGATGTAGACAGGTCTGAATGGCCAGATTTTCATAAATGGCTCATTAACAAGCTTCTCTCCTGGAATCTGAGCATTTCAGAAGGCTGCAGCTTTCCTGAAAAGAGCTCCAGGAGAGTTACAGCCTTTCTATCTGGCAAAGTCAGATCACTCCTAGCCCAGCTTCTGCAGCATATTTCCTGATGCTTGTTTTGTCAGACACTTTTATCATTTGTTAAATGGGGAGAACCTCCTCCACTTACCTACTTCTAAGTGTTTGTTTCCTCTTGCTTCTCAAGTCTTTCTTCTACCAAACTACCAGAAAGGAATTTCCCCAAGCCCAGAGGCTTCTGTTTTCCATCCCTGTATCATGATTGAATAGACATGGGAGAACAGTCTCAATTCCAACACTGCATTTATTTTTTTCACACTTACGTACATGCTTATATACTTACTTGTCCGCTATGCATAAAGAACACACCAGAAACATGCTTTTTGCAGATTAAAGACAAACTGTCCTGTGAATTCCCGTAAAGTTACTCTATTTTTAACCAAGAGCTTCTGCTTTTGACTTTCTGCAAGACTGAAACTCAGCCCAAGGGAGTCCTGCAAATATTCGACTGAAGACCGAGATGCACAAAATGGAAGACGGCAATTATTTTTCCCCATGCCAGAACATAAAATGACTTCGAGGTCAAAGATGAGCTAAGCTAAAAACACAAGTCTCCGAGTGGGGTCTGGGACACTGGGGATGTTCAGGTACACAACACCGAACCTGAGAACAAGGACTGTGCTGACGGTGGCCTCCCACCGCCACTGTCTCTATGCGTTTTCTGGTTCTTTTTAAGATAAAAGTACTGGGGGTACAGGCAAGAGAAAGTAGGTGTTTCCAGACGGAAAATCAGGCTATTACAGAGTATTTTGTCCGCTTGACTCCACAGCTCTGACGCGGGCAAACAACCCGAGCCACGGCAGCGGCCGCTC
>VWZN01004548.1:241706-296689 GCA_013396955.1 Regulus satrapa | reverse complement strand
CACCAGGGGCCGCGGGGCCCCGGGACCTGCCCCGCAGGCTCTGCTTCGCGTCCTCGCCGCGTCTTATTCCGCTGCCCGGAGAGAATAGGGATAGGGGTTTTGTTTTTTTATTTCTCGTTTCCAGTAAATCACAGCTACTTTCTTTATTATCGCATAAGCGATTATCACTGCTTTATTTAGAGGGAAGGAAATGGGAGGTAAAGGAGGAAGGAAATGAAGCTATCTTGCTCGCCTAGATTTGTTGCAGCCCGTTTATTCCCGATTAGCTGTGTTGAGCCCGAGTAAACAGGAACTTGGAGGTACGGGTCAGCAATTAGCTCTTCATCTGGGGCTGCACATCAGCTCCAGGCTTCTCTTCTGGGAATAAATTTCTTGTCACTTTGTCCTTGTGTGGAGTGGCCTGGATGTGGAGAAGTGGATCTGCTCTAAAGACTTCCCTTCACCCATTCAGTTTCTCAAGCGTAGATTATCTCCTTTCTTCTTTGGGTCCTCTGGTGCCACAGAGCTCTGTTGCAGCTTTTCATCGGCAGGAGTTTGGACACAGACCTCTCCCTGACACCGGGAGCTTTGTAACAAAACCCACCTATGTGAGCAGCAGTAAAATGGACGGTGTAGCTTTGGAAGCGGAAAGGAGTTGTGAGCCTGGAGACATTCCCAGGCTTGATGTTTCCTCCATTTGTCTCATTGCGCCTCTTGAAGACAGAGCTGAGCTGGAGCTCATGGAGCTGTCACTGAGCCTGCCATCTCTCGTGTCTTTGCGGTGTGCTGGCTGTTTCCCGACCGTCTTCAGGCCAGCACAGCTCTCTTGCCAGTTGCATTTTGTGTGTGGGGAATGGAAACCACGTTTGGAAGGGGGCTCAAGAGTTACAGTCTGGCTGTTCTTGGCACAAGTTGCCCCAGAATGAAAAAGGGATGTTATTCACAGAGGTCATCCAGATGGGTTATTGTGGGAAGGAACCTTATCTTTTCTCAGCAGTCATTGCAACTCTTACAGATAAAGGCTTTCAAAATCCTTCACCTTTGGGTTGTGGTCTTGCTCCCCCCAGCCCAGAAAGGTGCTGTGTCGGAGATGATGTGTGCTGTGGATCTAGATAAACTTCCTCAAGCTTGCAATCTGCATGTGAATCCCAGCACCCTGATGGGTACTACCTCATTAATCAGTGTTTACTAGTGCTAACATCCCAGTTTTTAGTTGTTTAGCAAATTAGCAGAGTATTTTCTGGTCAGCAAAGATAAGACTTCTCTGGAAAAGACTACCCTTGGCATGAGAGGCTGAAGCTCTTTCTGGCCATGTAGATTGAGACACCTGTGTTGCCCATGGAGGACTGGGTTGGAGAAGAAGGGTGAAACAAGTATGAACTGCAAAACTTCATGGAAAATTCAAAAGCAAATGGCCAGTCTGAGTATCTGTCAACATCTGATGGGTTTTCAGTGAGCTCAAACCTGAGAGCTGTAAAAATTACCATGGGTCAAAGCAAACTTGGTCACTCCTAAATGGTTATTACAATTGGACTTAATGTAGGACAGCTGCCAAGTGCTCAAAAGACACAATTCCAGGCTGGCTTTCAGCTGCTGCCAGTCAGAAGGGCTTCCCCTGCTCCATCAGACTGCCAATCTCTGTAGCCATGGGGGGGAAAAGCCGCTCTTAGCAGTGCCACAGTCTGCAGTGCCACCTCTCTGTAAGTCATAATGTGTTCTATGCACAATTTGTAACCAAAAACCTCTCCGTAATCCGTGTCCTCTCTGTTCTGCTTGTTGTATGCACATTATATCGTTGAGCTGATCCTGTGTACTTGTTACACAGCACTGTTGTGGTGCTGCTTGAAACATCTTTTTTTAGGGCCACACCTAAGCTCTCCGCACTAAACTCAAGACACAGCATCTGGTTGGACCTCTGCAAATCATATTTTATTTGTGGGCTGTGTTAATTTGAGAGGTGTTTTTTTATTATCATAGTTAGTGCTTCAGTATGCTATGTGTAGTGAACTACAGAAACTTGAAAGTATGCATGGCAGAAATTATCACTGTAAAATTTGAAGGCAAAATGGAAGCGCTGCTCAGGTTCTCAGCACATGATCTCCTGAGGTGTAAAATAAATATCTCACATATAATGCAAGCAGAACTCCCTGGGTTATTTACCATTGGATTTCTGAGTGAATCAAGTAGCTGAGCTGTTACAGGCTTAACATTTTGCTGATTTCCAGTTCCTCAGCTGCCCTCTTTTTTTTTTCCACTCTATATGATCAGTTAAACTTTTGCTCCCAAGACATTAAACAGCTGACTTTTTTCACATACTTATAACATGATATCACGTATTTCAGTGAATTTCTATGTGATTCCCAAAAATCTGGCATGTCAGGCTAGCCCCACAACATCTGCTCTTGTGGAGGATAGTCACAGATGGTTCAACCATATGTATCATATAGGAAAGGCATACTTTAACCCTTCGCCACCAGTTCTAATGGTGTCTATAAATCCTGCCATTTCTGTGTCCTATTGACAATGCAACTGATTTTCTTTCTTTCTCTGTAGCTGCAGAGTAAAGAATTAATATGACAATGTCGGTCTTAAAATATTTGGCTTTTACTTTAATTGCACTCCTCACTCTACACTGGGAATTACTTTGCAGTGTACAGCATGACTTCTTGTATTACTTCAACCTTTGCTCCATTTCTATGACCTTTACTCTGTCTTGGTGACTAGGGGCTTTTTTCTTTAAACATGAGTGATGTTTTTGAGCATTTCTTGTTTTTGTTTGGGGTTATTTTTGGCTATCAAACTTGAGAAATATTACCTCTTTTTATTTTTGAGAGCTTGCAAGTAGTCCACATGTTTAGAAAAATCAGCTGGCAGTAAATTTAGACCAGTACTCCTTAGTTTTATGGAGTGTCACTTATACGGGTGGATATTGTCAGTTTTCTTCCTAAATAACTGCAATCAAATCGTTTGGCTTTTAATACTATTTAATCAGTTTCAGTATTCTACAGACTGAAAGTTTTTGGGTTTTCTTCCCCCTGCAGATAAAGGGATATTTATTATCCAGAGTGAAAATTCCAGCTTGTGCCTTAAAGTGGACAGAGCTGGCCTTGTTCTGGAAGACTGCAGTCAGCTCTCAGAAAAGATGTTGTGGAAATGGGTATCCAACCATCGTCTTTTCAACATAGGCAGCAGTACCTGTCTCGGGCTGAACATCAGCAAACCAGAACAGCCACTAACCATGCTTGAATGTGATTCTACTCAGTACTCCTTGTGGTGGAACTGTGATGGAAAAGCGTTAGTTGGTGTATCAGAGTACAGATTAGCCGTTGAAAACAGTAAACGTATTGTGGCCAAAAAAAAATCTACTTCTCAATGGAAACAGTATATGTCCTATGATGAAGACCTTTGTGAACAGCCATTTCAAGGTAAGAATAAAATTTTGTCTTGGAAGAGTAGATGGGAAAAGTTTCAGAAGTTCTATTAGAGGGAAGTCAGGTGCTTATGATCCCTTCCAGTCTCTGTTGTGATTTGGGCCTCAAAGTTTATGGTTTATTTAATGTGCTGTGGTTGAGATGAGCATACCACACAATTGATATTTGTTTATTAAATTGACACCCGCCCCCGCCCCGCCCCAAATCCACCAGTGTCCTTGCAAACCAGGAAATGCTAATTTCAAATCACTGGTAAAATTAAAAGGGTTACCAAGGATTTGCTGTTGCCTGTCCTGCAGCTTCCATTATCAGATAAACCCAGAGAAAGATAAGAAAGGATTTGGAGTCCTGTCTTTTATCGCTGAAAATCAGTCTGTAATTGCAGTGTGGATGGACCAGTGTCTGCAAGGTTTAGCACCTGAACTCTGAACATGCCAAACTTTGAAACTGAGTTTCAGAGAATTTTGAGAAATCCTGCTGTACAGCTAGTGAAGATGTAGAAATGCACTTCAAGATCCAGGTCTGCAGACCTGAGCAGTTTTCCAGGTTTAAGGACTAAGATAAACCCACCAACTTCAAACAGTCTGTACCTTTACCCCTTCCTCAGCATTTCTGTAGAGGGAGAGACCTGATGTTTGCACACTGTCTCAGACTGAACTTGATTTTTCCTGCTTGAACTGGGTGTTTGGGTTCCAGATCTTGTCTTAGTGGCTTCCGCCGTGGGTGTAGCTCAGCCTCTGCTCTTTCCAAACTCCTTCTTTGGCACCTGTAACAACTGGGAAATACTACAGTGCCCAACATCTTTTTTAAAACCTAATGGAATTTATACTGAAGAGCAGACAGAAAACATTTAAATCCATGAAAAGTCATACACATTTGCCATGTACACACAGTGAGATGAAAGTAGACCTGGTTTAGCCCCATTACTGCAACATCTCAGAGAGGTGAGGGTCAGCATTGGACAGGCACTTCTAGCCTAGTTTCAGGACCAAAGTATTTAATTGTGTTGGCAAAATCTCATTCATTTACAGGTTCTATTTTCCACCTTCTGCCACAACTCATGCACGTGCAAAGGCAAGCCAGCCTGTTAGTCCACCAAGCAAGGGGTGTGAGGGATAGCTACCTTCAAAGATAAATTAAAATATATGTAACTGTGTTAAGAGATCTGTAGAAATTGAATTTGGTTTCTTGCCAGGACTGAGATAATCCCTCTGTAGCTGTCAGCACGGTAGCAGGCAGACAGAAAAGCAATTCTGATTTATTGTGTGACCTGTTCCTTGTATTTTCTGTTCATTCACATCGGAAGGGGATTTGCAATGTGTAAACTGCTCTTTTATATGTGCACAACCAGCCATCAACTCTAGAAACCTCTAGGAACCTGGCAGTATGCATTGATTCTGTAGTTAAAGGACTTTGGTCTTAAAGCTATCAATGTGGAATCTTCGTTAAACAATTTCATTCAAAGAGGGATTGTGGTTCTTTGAACATTTTTAGAAGCTCTGAGGTTTAGGAGACACTCAGGTAAAGCTTTGACAGCTTTCAGTTGCGCTGGATTCTCTCAATGTTTTGGTATTCAGAGTACAATAGCAAAATACTTAGATATTTTGTAAGGCATTGATTGTGGCGACAGATGTATGGAGCATCAGTTCTTTGGCTATGTTATTATTCTCTATGGGATAGAAACTTATTTTTAAAAGTCTATTTAATATTCCTTTGTCTTGTACGTTTCCTTTCCCAAAGAATGACAAAGAAAGTGGAAAACACATTAGAAATCCACTTTATAAAGAGTGGGAGAAGCAGGTGAATAATGTTAAATTACTTGTCTGTCTGACTAATAATTAAGTAGAATTTGCACCTGAGTGTGTACTGACTTAACTAACTGTTGTTTTATGTGGTTGTTCTGAAACGTAAATGCAGACTTTGTGTTAGTTGATCAGATTTTGGGGATTGTGGTTTTATTTGGGATTTTTTTGTGAATGGAGTAAGTTACAAGAATGTGCCTCCTGGAGACAAATTTCAGAAGTTATTATTTGCACATTCTATTTACTGAAATTATGCTGCTCACACTGGTAATATTATGTTATCAATTAAAAATTAAAATTTGAAAGTCACTTTAGACATTTTATTTTTTAGCATTGCTGCTAAACACAGAAATAATGGTATATGGGAGAGAAAATTTTTTTGTGGTCTGCATTCTTTTAATCTCTGCATTTTTTTCCCCAGAAACATATACCTTGCTGGGAAATTCTTTTGGTTTCCCATGCGTTTTTCCATTTAAATATAACAGCAAGTGGTATTATGAGTGTACTAGAGATGGAAAGGAATCTGAGTGGTGTGCCACGACAACTCACTATGATCAGGATGAAAAATGGGGGTTTTGCCCAAATGCTGGTAAGATGCTGCTTGTCTTCTCTCTCTGCCCTCCAGGAGTTTGTTCTTTATTAGGAATACTAGGACACAGTCTGGTTTTAGATTATTTCCCTTCTGTTAGAAGGGAATGTCTTTTTAGAAAGCACAATGGAAGACTTTAGCAAATTTGGTATTGTTGACCTTTGAGACTCAAGTCCTCATCACAACAGCAAAACTGCAGGGGGTAGCAGAAGGAGCTTACTCTGTGCAGCCCACTGACCTTCCCCTGCAGCCAAACCCCTCTGTGCTAGTGGTGATACACAGGCAGCTTTTGTGGGACACACAGCCTAAGGGTTGCCCTTGCAAAGTCACATTCTGCTTCTGATCGCATTGCGTCTTGCGCATTCCTTTTTTTCTGTGCACTGCTTGGATAATATGTTTAAAAGTACTTGCTCTTGAAAAGATTATGGATGTATAATCTTTGTGAATATTTGAGCTTCTTGTGTAAATAAGCAAAACGGTGTCTTCTATCAGTGGAAGTGGTTTGGAAAAGCCTTTCTTGCTCAAGCCACATTTCAGATCTCTGTTCCATAGTATCTTAAAAACAGCTGTATGTGTATCTTTGTGGTGGGTATTTCTGGGCAGACGTTAAAATAGATGGTATTTACAGCCTTGCTTATTCTTTTTAATTATAGTAAGTTTATTCTCTTGAGTACAAGGTACAAGGAGATTCAGTGAGTTGCTTCACAAGTTGGGTGAGGTGTTCACACTTTGAATATTTTAACATTCAGCTTTAGAAACAAATGATTAGCCAGAATAAATTAAAATGTAGCTGTGTTGGCTTCATGAGAGTTGTGAAAATCACCACCAGCTGCAGATCAGCTCCAGAGTAATTTATCAACCATATGAAATTTGGAGCAAGATTTTATTTCATTAGTGCCCTATTTTCCCTATGTGCATTAACAAAGGAACGGGAAAGGCAATCGTAATTGTGCTTCCGTTGGGATACTGCTGTCATTGATTAATTAATTGTTCAAGGTGTTATGCTTCTGATTGATTTGGAGCCTTGGGCAGTTGGTGACCAGTCTGTTTTTGTGTAGAGAGTGGCTGTGGCATCTTTTGGAAGAAGAACCCCAACACACCCATCTGCTACCAGTTCAACCTGGCGTCCGTGCTGAGCTGGCGTGAGGCTCGGGCTGCCTGTCAGCTGCAAGGAGGGGACCTGCTCAGTGTCACCGACCCTGAGGAGCAGAGCTACATCAGTAACTTAAGCAGTGAGTAGACATTTCTCAGGGGACCTTGCAGGAAACCTGTATTTAGATTGCCTCCTTACCTGTGCAGAGGGGTGAGCTTTGGAGCCGAATATCCTGGGTGATGTCGCTCCTCTTGCTGCTTGTGGGGCTTTGTCATGTAACACACCTCAGTAGAGCCATTTGAAAGAGCAAGGATGAAGGTGAGTTCCCACCTTAATAAACTGAAGTGCAGTAGAGGTGGTATATGTTACATGAGGGTGTAATTTTCTCAGTCCTCCATCCCCACAGAGATTCCTATTCATCCCCCAGCTGTGGTTAGGGAGTGTGTTTGTTTACTTCGGAGAATTATACATGTGTTTACCTTCTCTGCAATCTACTTCGGTGTCCCTTTCTCCTGCTAAGTTTTCTTTGTAAGCTGAACTTCACCAAATGGGAATGACAGGAACATTTCTTCAGGCTTAAAGTAAATGTCCTATATGGAAAAAATGCCAGTTTTATAAATGGATGTTATTCCTTCTCTGATAAGCAGTTTGCTTTTTCCCCTTGGAGGAAATGTCTCAGAGAAATTGTGCAGAGCTTTCTGGAAGCAGGGCTTTCATGGGTGTTTTAGTGTGAGTGGAGAAAATCAAGTGGAGGAATGGGTGGTGGAGCTCTGATGCAAAGATTGTCTCTAGTCCATTGCTTCCCACTATTGCTAGTTTTCAATTGAAGGATATAAGCTAACAGGAAGTTCTTATAATTATTTCATTAGCTTTTTGATATGCCTGCAAGGCTGTAAAGGTTTTTGAAAGTTGTTTGGTTTATGAAAAGCTGAAACAGGCTAGTGTTTATGTAAACCAGCTAGCATTTATGTAGCTGCTTGTTCTAGATTTAACTTCTAAGGTCAGCAACAACTCCTGTAGAAAGGGTTTGCAGAATGAATGGCTTTTGAAGGATTTCAGGTTCCTGAGTTTATTCCTTTTCATCTCTGTGTTGATTAACAAAGTAACTTAAAGTTTTTTTCTAAGGACAGAAAAAAAGTCAGCCAGCCAGCCTGAACTTTCTGGAGGCTGCTTTGAAGTTTTGTTTTATTCCAGTTGTAACGAGTCAGGACAGCAGGTCCATGCCTGTAGATATTTGAAAGCTTGGGGAAAGCCTGTGGTATGACTTTGTTTATTATTCCTGTTTCAGGGCAGTTAAATTCCACAGACATGATGCTGTGGACGGGCCTGAATCGCCTGGATGAAGACGCTGGCTGGCAGTGGTCAGATGGAGCACCACTAATGTTTGTGGACTGGAGAGCAAGTACTTGATGTTCCTCTTGCATATGTTATAGCAGCATAATTATATGCTCTCTGTAACTGCAGCTTGATTCAACACTGCTGTTCCTACATTTGAAAGTTGAATTAAGTGAAAGAGTGAACTTGTTTTTTGGTAGAAATATTTATTCATATTCGTGAACTGAAAGCCCTTCTAAGGATATGACATGTAGTGAGATTGATCTGTTTGAAGCATTAATCATCTAGTCCTTTTGCCATTTACTTTTAAAGATGTTTTTAAGGTAGCTACTGTCATGGAGGAAAGGAGGTTCAAATTGTTTATGTTAACAAGCTGTAATTATCATTAGCACAATAATATGAGTTTTATGACTTGGTCTGCTACATTTTGAAGTCTGTCCACCAGCTTATAGACACTTAAACTTGTTTCAGCCTCTCATCTGAGAGCTGCAGCCAAGGAGGCGTTGCCTCACGTGTAATTAATGGAAAATGCTCAGCTGCCCATAGTACTGGTATAATATATATATATATATATATATACTAGACATTTGGTTTTACAGAGATGTTTATACATTAATTCAAGAAGTAAAGAACCTTACAACACCATTTTACAACTAAAAACTGATTTTGTAATTTTTTTCTTCTCAAAAATGTGTTTGCAGATGTCTCTGATAATCGTTTTAAAGAAAATCATTGTGCAGTGATTAATCCAAGATTGAAGTATGGCTGGAACAGTTATCTCTGTGAATCTGGATTACCTTTTGTATGCAAAAAATATTTAAATAAGACATACCATGAAAGGCTGGGTAAGTGTCTCAGTGCTACTGTATCCTATTTATGGGTGTGCAAGGAGAGCAAGAGAAGCAGCCTGACTATAAAGTCAGCAGAACATATAGCTGCACTATATGTGTGGGTTTGCTAGTTTAAGTTGAGCACAATTTACTGTAAGTGATGTATTAACACTTTGTTCTGTTTCAATTCAGTCTTTGAAAACATGTTGAAAGTCGTAGAATAAATTATTTTAATACAGATAGCGTTTCCCTGATTCCTTACATCTCATAATGGTCATTTGCTTTTATGTTACAATAAGAGCCACACTTAGGAGTTACAAAATAGATTCAGTTGTGACTGGAATTAACCAGTGGCAGACTTCTCTGTAATTAACCAGTGGCAGACTTTCCTGTATAAATGCGGCGCAAAGTTTGTGGTGTTTATCACGTACTGTACTTCTGATATACCAGAAAAGTGTTGTACATATACTTCAAGTGTTTATAAAATGAGTATAGGATATATAGTGCATAGAATGACTCAGACTCCTGTTCTGAGAGAAAGTTAAAAACAGAATTGATTCTAACATAAAGTTTTCATTTTGTAAGAGCTGCTTACATGGGTTCAGCTCCTTCCTAGTAACTTAAAGCAAGTTTAGCAGCTTGTTTCAGGTAGCAAGGAAAGACAGTCCAAACTTTCTGTAGGCAATGCATCTGAAAAAGCTTTATCTGTCTTTGAACCAGGTTCAGAGGTAATAACGGAGATAAATTGTGTTTTAAACTGAATTAGTGTTTGCACTAGTCCAGCAGCCCAAGCGGCTGGGTCATCAAATAAAGAGGAAGAAATTTCAGTTTGCTTGGTAGGTGATGATCCATAGAGCAGGTATTTTAGCCTCCTTAAGTCATCTTGGAAAACTCTGTTTTCAGCATGTGAAGGCTTAAAAAAAAATCTCTGAATGTGTTATGAATGTAGCATAAGCTTGGCAATTCTGTCTCATGTATTTGAACTTTGTGTGCTCATTTAAAGATACGTGGAAGCATTATGCCACTCGTTGTGACACTGGTTGGTATCCACACAATCGCAACTGCTACAGACTTCATAAAGAGGAGAAGAGCTGGAAAGATGCTTCTCTCTCATGCCAAAGTGAAAACAGCAGGCTCATTAGTATATCCTCCATGGCAGATGAAGAACTGCTCCTTAACTTGCTTGAAAGTGGTGAGTTGGAGGAGTTTAAGTGCACAGGTGTTTCATGTTTGGTGGTGCTCTTTTGTGTATCTCTTTAACTTGTTACTGTCTAAGTACTGTGTTTCCTGGTACACCCCAATGATGTTTGCAAAAAAAAGAAATCATGTTGCATTCCCATTCTAGGAGTCTTAAAAATGCATATACCTTTTCCAATAACCATTCTTAAAAAGAAAGATATGACTCCATGAAGCAGATACAGTGAGGCCATGGTAAACATGCTAGCTTTTGTCTTTTCCTATTCTTGCCTGATTCTGTGCAAACTGTTGCAAAATATTCAGTCATCAACCTTATGCTAGAGTTGTGCTTGGAAGCAAAACCAATTCAGTGTATCTTTTTCTTGCAAGCTGGCCTGATCCACACTGCAAAATTGCTGCTGTTGATAGGAGGACAGAGTCCCCTTTGAAGTCAGCAGGGCGTATCAAAGCGCTTCTGCTAGTGCACATTGTCCTAAGAGGTAGCATAATTACACAAGGAACTTAATGAACAAAAGCTCTTAGACACAGCAATGCCAATACTTTTATTGTCATAATAGCAGCAAAGAAAGGTTAATATTTTCTGCCTGCCACTGACAAACTCACAGTCCAAACTCACAGTTTGGACAGTGAGTTTTTCTCACAGAGCTGGGGCACAGCGACACGTGGAGATTAGGAGATTAACTTCCATCGTCTACCTCACCTCTGTTAAGACCCTCTGTATACAACAAATGCCATTATTTGCAGGGATGCTGTAATGGGTAGATGTAATTGCTCTCAGCTTGTACTCAGCTTCAATCTGCTGCTCCTCTTCAGCCTGATTCAGGCTTCTCTTCAGGAGAAGAGAATGACTCTTATATGCCTGAAAGCCTGAGTACTTTTTCTCCTGTAGTATCTGGTCAAATAAGACTTTACATCAAAATACAAGCCTTGTCTCCCCTGTATTTATCAGACATTGGCTATAGCTCTGCTGTCACTGGACCTTACAACTCTCAGAGAAACCTAAAGCTGAGTGTGCCATGGAAAATTATATGAAGAAATATTTCACTTCCATGTCAGTTTTTCTGCCCCAAGCACTTCAAGAAAGTGCATATGCTCTACATTTTTATTTGTCAGGATTTTAAAGCATATTATCATGTATGTTGATTCTGTTTTTGAAATTATTTAGTTTTCAAGGGTTGTAGAACATAGTCTCACCAGTAAAGTGTCCTAAAGTTTATACAGCTTTTATTTTTTCCTGAAAGAAGGACATTCCTGTGAAAGTCCGATGAATAATTTTTAATGCTGGTGTCATGTTAAAGGACAAATAGGCTTTATCACTTCACCTTTAAAATCTGAACTCACTTATTCTTTTACAGAAAATGTAACAGAGACATGGATTGGATTATACAGTAATAACACTCCTGTTGTTTTTGAGTGGTCAGATAGCACACCAGTAAAATTCTCTAGCTGGCACAGACAAGAACCTAACACCTTTCAAAGAACAGGACAACTCTGTGTTTCAGCACAAGGACCTGTAAGTTTTCTTTTTAAAATAACTAGGTTCTTTTGTTTTATGTCATAATAATTTTGTTTCTTACTGTGTGTAGTTTTTTAAAGCATGACCTGGAGTATGACTCTGTTTTTTGATTCCTCGTGGATTCATGTTATGATAAATGCAGTGCAGCCTTTAGAAACCAATACATTCTGCAGTGCTGATGCATAGAAAATTAATCCCAGCTTTTGAGCTTATGTTAAATAAAAAATTCTACATATATAAAGCCTACCAAATGAAAGAGAACAAATATGAGTGGGTATTTTGATAAATTAATTTAAAATCCAAGTAGTGTGTATCATAATTTATGATGCATAAGTTCTGGTCCTGAATGTTTCAAATTCATGTTTTGAAAAGCTATGCCTGTGGTATCTTTGTTTAAATATGTATAAATTCTATGGAGTGTCTTTCAAAATCACAGTAGTTTAGGTCTACATGAAAGTATAGAAGTTGACTGCAGGAGATTGACACCAGATCAGTCAGGGGTTGTAAAAGAGGGAGTATAAAACAACCCTGTTCTGTTGGTATTTATGGCACTGTCAATTCTTTGGTAATGTCCTCATGCATTTACTTTACCTTTGCAATTAACATCAGTTAAACTCACTAATATACAACTTGCATAAGTAGCGCTATAATTCTTAATGTTTTTGGCAAAGTGTGTTTTGTCTGAATATGAAAACTGAATCAAGAGTTTCTCTTGTCTCTACAGTAGTGGGTCCAGGTTGCATTCTTTAACTCAGGAGAAAGCCAAGACAATTGCAATGACTGGGGAAAGTGTGTTCCTCTTGGAAGCAGAAAATAGGGCTTTGGAACAATTGGGGGTTTTAGATTTCAAAATTGTATTTTACTCAGTTTGCATTTGTAAACAAGCAAATTAAAATGTAAAATACAAAGGAAAAGTAGGATCAAGATAAATTTTTTCAAGCATTGTGTTTGATACGTGTCCAGTATATACAGATATGTGAAAATTATATGATACTAAGTTTGTAATATCTTGAGTAAGCACTGTTAAAATATAGAGACTAATCTTCCAAAGAACTGTAATAGCTAGAAAAAAAGCGCTCTGGCATGGCCAAGGTGTTAGTTGAATAAGTTGCTTTACATCTTGAACAATGATTCAAATAGACAAACCCCTTAGTATGATTGATTTGAGATGTCCTACTGACAGTGTTGATAGAAATAAATGGACCATCTAAGGATAAGTAAATGGAGTGAGAAAAATTACTTGTTTTTTGTGAAGAGTTAAAAGAGGAAGAGAGTGTGATCTACTGTTTGTACAGATATGCATGAGAATATGGATATATATGGAATATGCTCTCATTTATTCCTTAGGAGGGACATTGGAGGATTAAAAAATGTGAAGACAAATCTTTCTATATCTGCAGGAAAGCAGGGGAATTTAATAATGACTCTCCTAAACTGGAATCAAGTTGTCCAGAGGTAAGTGGATTTATGGTTGTTTTAGAACTATACTAATGACATAGAATTATATAGGTAACCTCCAAATACAGCTACAGAACATATGGATGCAAATAGAGATATAATTTTAGTTTTCCGTATTAAAGACATGCATGTTTTGCTTGGAAAAGCCTCATTGTTTGCTTTAAAAATATGTAAACCGAATTTGAATGTAAGATTAAAATCCTTCACAAGATGTCTTTCATGGCTTGTTGTTTCATCAGAGATTGTGACCGAAGTTCCTATTTCTTTCTAGATCAAAAGTGAAGCCCTTTTTTCCACCATCTGTGCAAATAATGGCTGTTACATGATACCTCATCCCACACATGGTTTTCATACGTTGAAATGGAATGTCAGGGTGAAAAACAATCCGTTTCATTGACACAGAGGGTGAACTCTTTCACTCATACATTGGAATTCCATTTGCTTTCTAAACACAAATGGGAAGGAGCACAGCTATCTAACTAGGTCATTGCATCACATTTTCAGGCATTTAGGCTCTCTGTTCTGGTAGTAAAAGGAAGCGTGTTAAAGTATGACTTTATGTGCCATCAGTTCTTTTTCACAGTGTGGAAAGAGAAAAATTGTTCAATTTCTGTTATATTCAAAACTGTGGAGGAAAAAAGCTCTCTTTTCTAAGCTGCTTTATTATTTAGCTCATTGTCTTCCTTTTTAAAATTTCCTGTCTTGTTTCTTGGGAAATGAAGAAACGCAACCAGTTCAGTTGAATTATAAGAAGGTTGAAGCTGAACTGTTTGTGGAGTCAGATGCAGTCATTCCCCAGACGTAGAGTGTCCAGATCCAGAGTTCTTGTCATACCAATGTCCATATGGACATTACTGCTTGATTCCAGATTACCATTTCCAAAAGTTTATTTAATGCATTTATTTAATTTGGACCAAGGTATTTCTTCACTCAAGACTTGAATGTGTTACTAGTTTAAGAAAGGTTTGTCACAGTCCTGTCTGGGTGAAAAATGTGCAGAGCATCGAGGTTTTCTTGACAAGCTGTAGTCAGCAGATTGACAGCACTTCAACTTCTTCTCAATCCTGTGCCCCACAGGATTGAGTCTCAAGGTATTGAGCCACTCATCATAAGTATTTTGATCCAGTCTGACAACTTGTACTCAGAATACATTTCTGCTTCTTGGTGTTTCACACCCTGTGAAAACATTTACTAAACCCTCTTACAGTCCTTTGGCTTTGATCCCTTTCTTTCTAAAAGAAATATGGAAAAAGCTACGTTCAGTTAATCTAAAAGACTGAGAGTGTATTATCTCTTTATTCTCTTGCTTATTTAAAATATTTAATCCTAAGACCAAACAGATATGCTGCATGAACTTATACCAGCAGAACTTAGACCAGTCCAGGTGATGTCTTTTGGACACCTGAGGGTGAATATTATGAAATAAAAGAGTAATAATGAGAGAAATGAGACAGGCTAACCACTGACACAGTGCTCTGGCTCATCTGATATCCACATTTTCAGTGACCTTAAGGGTAATTGCTCTTCAACCATGTTAGGAAAGAAAAGATTTATAGGGATGGCAGGGATCATCAGACAGAAGGTATGGAAGGGGGAACAAGTTTTTAATAGCTATACAATAATTAATAATCTATAAAATAATGTTCATTTCTTTTAAGGGATGGGAAAGACATGGTGGATATTGTTACAAAATCGACAGTACCCCTCGAAGTTTTGAACATGCTTCCAGTGGTTATTTCTGCCCATCTGCACTTGTATCAGTAACAAACAGGTAGTTAATCCTATTAGACAGTGTGAAGATACCTCTAACAAGAGTTACTCTAACTTTATAAAGCATTGCATGACAAAAGATACTACCATTGTAAATAATATTTGCTTGAGAGGTGACCATAATTACTAACATTGGCTAAAATCAAAGATGTGCTTTGCCTTACTTTTTAATTGAAAATAAATTTAGTAAAAAGCAACTGTTAGGCTAATAAACACTTGTTGCAATGTGCACACATGGGCATGCAGAAATCTAAAGAAAATGCTTTCTTAGAGGGGTATGTAATATCTTTAAGAAACTTTATTGGTGTACTTGGAAGGTGTACTGAAAAATGAAAATATACTTACTTTTTATAATGGAAAAATATTAAATTTTAATCCAAATCAGTTATTTTTTAAAAAAAAAATTGTATTTATGTGTTCATTTTATATGAGTTCTCAGCAAACAGGGTAAGAGAGTAAATGTCTGAAAGCATTTGTTGCTGTTTTCCAATGCCTTGTTCTTATTTACCTCTATTCCAGCTTTGGTAAGAGCTTTCTCCTCTGCAGATGTCCAGATGTTTGGATTTTCTCTGCTTTCTTTGTTATTTAACCTTCATGTTGGCTTTCCATTAAAGTTTGACATACTGATAGATAAATTACATAGATACCTTAACTGCTGCATCATACTTATTGTTTAAAAAAAAAACCCCTAAACAACCAAAAAAGGCCCAAACCCCAAAAGTATAAGAAGGAAACGTCTTCTCCCTTTAGACCAGGGGAAGTAATCCCCAACAATGAGATAAACAGTCAGCAGGTATTTTAGGAAAACACTGGCTACCCTGCCTCATTGGGAATTTGCCCTGCCCAGTGGTTTCAGGATTGTGCACAGGGCATGCAGCACTGAGCTGCAGTGCAACAGAGGTCCTTTCAGGGGGAATAAAGGACAAATTCTTGCAGCTGAGATATGGCAGGAAGCTGAGGGCATGCTGTACATCACTGGAATCATTTCTTCTGCCTTATTCTGGTTTTTTATTTTGTTTTGGTTTTTTTTTAAATTTTTTTTTCACTTCTGTGTGTAGCCATCACTAATTATTATTTTAATTCCCTGCTCCAGTTAGCAGCAGTGGCAAGGAGTAGCAAAAACATGTTAGTTTAGTGGTTTCGTTAAATTGCTGCTGGAGTTTGTTGTTCTAGAGTGAAAACTGCAAAAACTTTTCAGTTATTGATCCTAAAATACTCATTAGATAGTAAGCTGTAGAGGAAGGAATGTAGGCATGAAAAGAAAACATGAAGAGGAAATGAAAATTAAATGCAAATTCTGATTCACTCACAGTGTTACAGATACATTCAGGTTTTTACATTAATGTAATCCTTATATTTAGCCATTCTTTGCAGAGTTTGTGAAACCAGAAAGTCGGATCAGAGAGTCTTCATCAAACTGGGAAACTTCTTTGCTGTATCATTTTCATAGTCAGCTGATTAAATGTGCTCGTGAACTGAAGCATTCTTGTATAATCCTATACCAGTTCTATCAGAATTAATTACATTTAAATGATAATTGGATTACTATATGGAACAGCTGTAACTTGCAAAAAGGTGTATATCTCTCATATATATGTATAACTTTATAGATGTTATATACATATATACATATGTATAACTTTAGTGAAGAAATCAAAGAAGAAAAAAGTGAGTAGTCAGTTCAGATCTGTTTTCTTAGTGATGGTTTGTGTGTCTTCTGGTTTCAGTAGAACTCTTCTGTGCAGAGATTTTTCTTTTCTTTCTTCTGGAGTCTTTTCAGACCCCACTAATCTTTTTCCTTTGTACAAGGATTTTCTTGTTTTATTTGTGCATCATTAATACATTCTGTCCTTCCATCTTGTAATTCAAGCATTGAGGTTATAAGGTCTGAGTCTAGTATTTCTTTTTATATGCTCAAGTGCTGAAAAAACAGGAAAAAATTGTGGCTTGTGCTACAGACTTGTACCTCAAGTTCCCCACAGCATTCTGTAAAGAAAATTAAGTACCTCTGTTATATTTTTCTCTTCTGAGGTAACTTAAATTGTTTCATGAGAGCTATTCACTGGAATACCAATTTACTTATTTTCTTCTAAAAATCTTTACCTTGATTGTTTTATTAAGGTTTGAACAAGCTTTTATCAACAGCATGATCCTCAGCATGGCAGAATCTGAGAGGACTTATTTTTGGATAGGATTGCAAGACCTTAACAACACGGGAGAATACTTCTGGCTAAGTACAGCAGGAAAGAATCGCTCCATGAGCTACACAAACTGGAGCAAATACCAGCCACGTGAGTAGCATGCTGGTAAAAAAAGCAAGGGCTTGGAAATGGAAACTGGGGAGTGTGCTCTCTTCCCCATGGCACCAGGGCTTAGCAGGGACTAAAGAGTCTCAGCCCTTTCCTCCCTGCCTGGCCAAGAGAGCAGAGAGATAAATTTAAATCTCCTGTCGACTCCATGACCTGAAGTTGCCCACACTCAGGCCCTCCTTACAGGCACAGCTAATCCCTGAAATTCTTCTTTTCCTGTGGGATTTTTCATGTGTTCCTTTATGAACTATAACACATTTGTTATACACGTTGTATTTTTTAAAAAACATCAGAAACCGAACTTCATGCTTTTCATACATTTCTTTATGAACTTTTAAGGGCTTCTGAGACTCCTAGCAAAAAGTCCTAGAAATACCATTAATTTTATTCAGTAACAGTTTGAAATTTGCATTTTATATGAAAAATAGGCCAGAGGTTGCCAGATACATTTCTGTGAATAAGAGCAGTGTGTAAAGGCTTCTTCTTCTTCCCCTTTAGTTTGATCTTGTTTGTTTCATAGTAATTCTAAGGAAACAAAAAGTGAAAAACCAAGTAGTTGTTCAACCTTTGAAACATAAGTCATGAAACAATACCTGAAAATAGAGACACAATTATAAAGATATTCAATTTCAATAATGGCTCACTGATTTGAACTCTTTATATTTATTGGTTTACTGCATTTTGCAAAAGTAATGTTTTAAATTGCATTTCTTCTCCTGCATTTTGTGAGAACTGTTTGTCCTGGTTAATTTTAAAAGCTCAAACCAGCCAAGAGAGGCTTATAAACTGGCTGCTGACCAAAGAATTTGCTAGTTTTATAAGTTCATTAGGGTTTTATCCAGAAACTCATGCCAATAAAGCAGCTACTTGATAAAAAAAATCACAAAATTCAGATTTTTTTTTTCTGTTATTCAACACTTATTTCCATGTCTAGGTCATTCTGGAGGATGTGTGGCGATGCGAGGGCAGCACCCTGTTGGTTATTGGGAGGTGAAAAGTTGTAAGAACTTCAAAGCAATGTCATTGTGCAAGCAAAAAGTCAATTCTTATGAAGAACCTGAACTAACTTTTGAAAAATATTCGAGTTCCTGCTATTTTGGATGGGAGTCAGAACCTAATCTGCTTAGCTGCTACAAGGTACATGTCATACTTGCTTTGAGTTTTTCTGATTGTCCACCAGCTCAAGGATATGCTGTTCCTAAAACATTTTGATAAGGCATTATTTCTTTCACTCAACAAACAAAACTTTCCTGCGCTGCATTGAAAAGTGAGAGAAAGTAATAAGAATCAGAGCTATGCTTGGAATATGCATGGCTTTAGTTTGGGAGAACTGTGACTAATATTTCATTTTTACGGGTTTCTGAAAAAACTTCTCTCTAAAACGCACTACATTTATGACATTTTTTATTTTATTGCAGATATTTCACAATGAAAAAGTTCTGATGAGAAGAACGTGGGATGAAGCAGAAGCATTGTGTCAAGATTTTGGAGCCCATCTTGCTAGTTTTAGCCACATCTATGAAGAGACATTTCTAAACAATCTATTATATACAATTTTTGATAGGTAAAAATATTTTTAGCACCAACAAGAATTATCTTTATCATATTAATCTGCAATTTATGTTATTCCATCATCTCTACTAGTGTCCAAAGAAGTCCCTACTCTGACGTGAACTTAAAAATGGGTGAAATGCATCAGCAGCATTGCAATGTGATTCTTTTTGAAGATGGTCTTTGTGGTAAATGTTGAGCAGCTGCTATTGTCAAGGTGGTATTTTTATGAGTTAACATTCCTCTTTGAAATCAAGTTCCACAATTTCAATGCCATTTTAAATGTTTTCATCTTGTAAAACATCATCTAACATCTTAGTAGGAAAGCAAGAGTTTACTTGAAGGATATGAAAAAGTTAAGAAATGTATTATTGAATGATATATTGAATTCAATAAGAAATTAATATATGTATTTATACTACTTAAAAAAATATTTCTGAAATGGCTAAGGAAAAAGTGCAGGAGAAATGTTATATTATTTGTTTCTGTTACAGAACAGAAGAGAGACAGTTCTGGATTGGATTTAATAAAAGAAATGCACTTTCTGGAGGGACTTGGCAGTGGTCTGACAGAACACCCGTAACTATCTGTTTACTCTGTGTTTCAGTAACCTTTCAAGTCATAAGTGAGCATACATTGAACCAAGGCAAATGCTTTTAGATGTGGGCAACTGCTGTTAATCATGTCAAAAGGTTATTAGGTTTCATAGCTATTCAGTTATTTTTATGAAGAACAAGTCTGGTATAAGATGAGTGAGTTGGACAGGACATTGGGAGAACATGACTATGAACCCTATTAATTTTATTTTACCATCATAGTTTAGGTGGTCCTCTGGTTGTTGCTTAGATGTTCCTATTGTACACACGTGTCTAAATCCTTCATTATTCTTCATGATGAGGTTTTTAAATGCTTCATCTTCTGGGTTCTCAGTGAAAGAGAACAAATGTGCTGTTTTCAGGTTGTATCTTCATTTTTGGAGGACAAGTATGTTGAAGATGACTCAAGAAACTGTGGTGTGTTCAGAGTAAACAGAACAGTCTTTCCAGCACACTGCAATGAAAAGCGGGAATGGATATGCAAAATACCAAAAGGTGAAATGTTCATTAACATGCATTGTCTATTATAAACATTACTTGAAATTCAGTAGAGACAAAGTAAAAAAAAATCTGAAAGTCTCCTTTTAGCCACTTTTGGAGTTCTCACTGGTCTTCTACATGAAATCATGGTCAAATGAGTTATTCCACTTACATTTGTTGTCCAGTTAACAGATCTAATGTGAACGTTCAATTTAAAAGCATACAGCAAGATTAGTTAGTTAGAAATAATCAGAGTTGTTTTTCATAAAAGCTGCTGTAAATGCTTTCAGTGAGTGTGGCAATTATTTTGTTTTATTCCACATTTAACTCCTTTTCTTCCTGATTAAGAATAGCTATATTCTTAATGATTTTTGGTTTGTATTTTTTTTTTTGGGCAGGTGTCAAACCAGAGAGTCCTGTTTGGTACACAGCTGGTATGAAAATATTTTCTTTTTTTCATCTTGAAACAATATAACATAGAAATAAAATTTAAGCCTTTGTTAAAAATAAGTAAATATTGTAAGTTGAAAATTTGCAGGAAGGAACTCCATAGGAATTTCATGTTACAGATCAAATCTGCACTATCTTTTAGGAACACCAGAGCGTCAGATACTGCTTTGGTGGGGTTGAGAAATATTGTCAGCAATAAGCACAGGAGTTTGATAACCTGTCCATCGCATTAAAACTGCCCTCCTCTTAAGCCTGGACAAGTCTCTTGATTTAACTGCAGTCTCAAGAGAGAGAGTATTTAAAAAACCCTGTTCATAGTCCATTTTTTGTCACCAAAAATTGATATGTTAAGTATGGATCTTCTTTTCCTAGTGGCATATTTGTTCTCTGAAATGTGGGTGCAGGCAGGCCATGGGGATAAAAAAAGATGAGACTTGAAATGAGTTTTTTAACCCTTGCACACCACTGACTCTTTTGCTCATTTTCTAGAGCTGCCCTGGTCATATTATCAAGGTGCAGAATATCTTTTCCATGTCAACCCTGCAGAATGGGAAACCTGTAAGTTTGTCTGTGGCTGGCTTCGTGGTGGATTGGTCATAATAAATTCTCCTGGTGAACAAACCTTTATTCAAAATAAATTAAGGAAGGTAAGAAAAAGTATCCTCTTTTAAAAAAATAAACCCTCAGGTGGTAACTGTCTATTTTCTGCTGTATCTTTCAGAGAATCCATATGCCTGTTATTCCAGGTAGAATCTAAAAGACACTTTAGAGATAATGTTCTTGCTGTCTTCATTTTCCCATATCTCTTCCCAAAGCCCTATTTAGCCTTACAAGTCCGTAACTTTTCAAATCTGCAGAATCAGCTTTACTATTGAGCAGGTTGATCATCCTGCCTCAAAAGACACAAGAGGAGCAAAAGCCAGCTTCCTATCCCAAAGCTGGGAGAGTAACTGGGGGCAAAGAGAAAGGTGTGTTCCATGTGTGCTGGACATCCTTCTCTGTTGCTTCCTCTCCACCCACCCCTCTCTGGCCAAGGGGAGCTGTCGTGGTTCCTCACATTCACACAGTGGATCTGCATCCACTGGGATGTCCCCCGGTCCAGGTGCAGTTCTGCTGTGCTCCCATCTTGTCACTTGGCAGCTGGTGATCAGGTAGCAGCACAGAGGGATGTTTCAGAGGGTGCATTAGCATGATGTGGGCAGCCAGTGCAGATGTCTGAAATGGTCTCCATAGTCTAAATTTTCGATATGATCATTTGAAATGGTAACTGTTGAGGACTGCTGGCCAAGGGTGAAGTATTGCCAATTTCTCTGCATCTTAATTATATATAGGTCTGTAAACCCCAGAGGAGGGTGTTTATGGCCCTGGAAATAGATTACCTTTTTTCTACGTGTTCATTGCTTAGGTAATGTTCCAATGAGTCCACAGTTTTGTATGATGTCTGCTGAATTAAACTCCCTTGTGACTCTGTGGTTCTTTATATGAGGGAAAAAAAAAAGACATTTTCCGTAAAATTTCCTCCTCTGGTTTACAGCAGAATTTCTCTGTACCTTTCTGATGTAGCAAACAGCTTTGAAAGTGAGAAATAACTTTACAAGCAGATGAATTCCCAAGAAAAGGAGTCTTTTCCCTTTTAGGTGTTCTCAGTAAAAGCAAAATAATGAAAAATTTTTAAATACTGCAAATAATCTGTCAGTCTTACTGAGGACAAAATTCTACTTCTGTAATGTAAAGGAGTATTGTAGTGTACTGTTTAAAAGAACATCTAGTTCTGGGTAGAAAAGAGCCATATGTATTGTGTACAGGCCTTCTCTGCTTTTAACTTGTAACAGAAAGCATAAATAGAATTCTGTTGTACTACTATGGGGTTTTTCAGTTTCCAAGGAATTATGTATAATTTTAATCTCCTATTTAAGTAATTTTATATTAAAGCATGGCAAAATAGATTTAAACCAATAGATCATGGCAGAAAAAGCTTATGATGAACAGCAACAGATCTGTTTGAAGACTGTCTTGTCTTCTTACACATCTACCAGAGACTGTGATGTGATATAATTACTACATTACCTGACTCTGAATATATATGACTTTAAAAAAAGATATAAATTTAAATTTATGTATATATTTTCTTTTCCAGCTTATGATCACTTAAAATGACTAATCAAATGCAGCTTTAAAGTCATGTTTACTCACATGAGCTCTTTTCAATGTGGATTTATCATTAAAATTAGTGGGTATTTCAAAAGTTTATGAGCGTTCTGCAATGAAAAAGCAAAGTTTAGTCATTGGTAGAAGGGCAACAACAACTAAACACATGGCAAAACATTTCTTTTATAGCTGTCGGATAGTGATGTTCACTGGTGGATTGGATTGCAAGCAGAAAACCTCAGTGATGAGTTTCGGTAAGAATTCGTGTATGCCACAGCTGCTATGAGTTGTGTTTGGTATTCCCTGTCCCAGTATGACAGGCCAAAGCAGTTTGGTGACTTGAGTGGGATATCCAAGAGACAATTTCAATTTTCATGTAAATATCATTCAGAATAATATTGGTCTTAATTTATCTCCATATTGCAGTATTCCTAATGACAAGGTTATAAAAGACATTTCTATTGACCTTGGTCACAGTGGTTGTTTGTTTACTTTCTCCCTTGCATGTCCTTTTGAACCCTTTAGTGGAGGGTGTAATTTTAGGTAAGGATAGGAAAAAGTGAAACTTCATTTTTAATATATCTGTGCAGCTGGAGAGATGAATCACCAGTAACGTACCAGAACTGGGATGAAGGGAGGGAAAGAGATCTTCAGAAACCAGGGAAAAGATGTGGCTTCATTTCATCACAAACAGGTTTCTTTTATATTTCCTTTTGCTGCAGTAATTGTTACTTGATCCTGCTGTTGGCCAAAGCGTTTTGGTTTTGGTTTTTGGGGTTTTTTTTTTAAATTTCTTTTGAGGAATGCAATCCATATTAAAGTCCTGTTCTATGGTTATAATTTGCATGCCTGCTTCTGTGATTAAGGAAAGAAGAGTGAAATATCATTAGCATGCTCAGAGACTAGTTGGAGGTTTTAAGACTATATTAATAGTTACAGCTCTCTAATGTCAAAATTGGATTGCAGTGATATTGATACTTGAGTTTTAATTGGGCTTTTATGTGGAACAGAAGTAATGTTAATGCATTGCTGGTGTTCACAGACAATGAATATATATTATTCTTATAACCAAATGACCCACGTGGACAGAAACAATTTTTCCTACATCTATAAACTGTTTTTCTATCAGCACATGACTTTAGGTACTCAGATTTTTACTTTATTTTTGATCCCATAGCCAGTGTGCTGAGAGATTTTTGGGTGTCATAATTTTGGTGCTAATCCTTCAATCATGGCAAAGTTCTATATTTTACTAGGGTATTAAAGAAAAAGTCACAGTGCTGCTGGTTTAGTGATTTCTGTAATCTCACAGTGTCAGTTTTCGGATGATCTGCAAGTCATATGATAAGGTAAATATTTTAGGTTCCAAGGAAAATAAAAATAACCAGCTTTTCATTTGTGAAAAAGATTAATGCAGCTGCAGTCTTGTAATCCCAGCCTCAAAAGTCAAAACTGAAAAAACATACAACATTCTTTTTTTTCCATGCATAATCATGGGGTTTTGATTCATGACTTTTGAGTGCTTGAGTTTAGTGTTGCCATATTTAGTATCAGATAAAAGGAAGAGATGTCTTCCCTTCCCCCTCACCTGGCCAAAGGTGGGGGCTGCCCAAAGATTTGTTGTGTTTCCTGAAAAGTGTGTTTTCCTCCTAGGCCAGGTCAGCATTTTACATTATCACCTGGATCTTGCCAAAAATTTTCAATGTAAGGAGGTCAAACTATCTTATATGTTATATGAAGCAGTGTAGAGGAGTTGGTTTTACTTGATAAAATGAATTTGGAAATAAAAGAATGTGCTCATGAACCATCAAATCCATTGTAATACAGTATGTCCAAATATATCTGATGTAGAATCTCTTTTTACTGAAACATTAAACAATATCTGAGCTAGGAAAAAACCCTCTCCAATTCTCAAACCAGGGTTGAACTGTGATTTTTCTTTTTGCTTAGGACTCTGGGGTGATGAAAACTGTACTGCTTCTCTTCCCTGTGTTTGTAAACGCAACATTCCAAAGAAGATAGAGAAAAAGATTCCAAAAGACCCAAACCAACAAGGAGTATGTCCCAAAGGCTGGTTGCATTTTGGATTCAAAGTAAAAACTTTTCTTATGCTATTTCATTGTTCAAAATGCATTCCATACGTAGGACAGAAATTGAACTTAAGGATTACTTAATATTTTAAGATTTTCTTGCTTTTTGAAAACAGGGCCCTTTTGTTTATAACCATTGACGCCAAGATTTATTGCTGTTAAGTAGCTGCCCATACTTTAAGAAGTTGTCTTAACAAGGTGTTTAAAATGTTACTTCAGTTTCAGCGAGTAAACAACTCATATATACAAAAGCTATGCAATTGTATTTGTGCCTTTGCCATAAAAAGCCTGCTCCATCCTCTCTTTGCCACATGTGTGACAATTCAAAGTGTCTTTTATGATATCAAGAGAGGTCTCTAACCCCTTGATGTACTAAATGGATCCCTAATTGCTGCTGTCCTCTGAAACATGCTGTTTCAAATGGGGTCCATTAAAGATAATTACAAGCCAAAGTCTATTTATAATTGAGGGTCAAAAGGTAACTATTTCATCTGGCTTCTCTTAAATGCCTGAGTTCCTTAATAGCAACATGCATTGAGGTGGCTGAATTTATCCCAGTGCTCACTGCAGGGACTGCAAGGATAAATTTAACCTTGATTGTTTGCCTTGAAACAACTGATTTGAATGCAGTCCGGATCACAGCTGAAAACTGATACTGAGCATGCTGGAGACGTCCATGGCAGGACAGAAACCAGGGAAATATTTAACATTCAGTAACAGCATCTGAAATGTTTTAGTGAATCACTCTTAGTGATTGATAAATGACTGGAGGAAAGCAAACAATGGAAGTTTGTTTGGTTTTGTTTTTTGGAACAGTGCTTTTTAATACAAATTCCAAAGGATCCAGAATATCTGAGAAACTGGTACTCTGCACAAGAATTCTGCAGTAACTATGATGGGTCACTTGCTATCCTAGAAAATGAACTGGAGCAAGGTAGAGTGCTGAAAATATTGTTAAACAGATAAAATGTCATCTTCATTAGGATGCTGTAGTAAAGTTTAATCTTGGATACGGATTTAGGAAAGAAGATTGTTCTGCTCTTACCCGTGGTTCCACTGCTTTAAACACATTAATGTTTCTCTTTCCCAGTTTGCCAAAATTTAAAGGTTCACTGAGATATATGAGAGGTACATTTTAAGGAATAATTGCAAATTATTTTGTGCTTACCATGGTTTAAGAATACTCCCAAAAGTGGAATACTCATTTTAAAATTTCTACCTTATTATCTCATTTTTATCTTTTAGTAGTACTTAAAATCTTGTCTGTAGTATAGCAGCAGGTTGGAACTGTCAGAGTAATAGATGCCAGCAAATTTAGAAATACTTATGAACCCTATTAATAAAAAAAACTGTAGCTGAATTTCACATACTTATGTGGATGTGGGAGGAATCTCTCTGGCTACCTTTGGTTGAGAAATCTTGAACTAAAACTGAGAAAAGCTTCTTCAGTTGGACTGTATTGTGGTTGGACTGGTATTATTAGCTAATGGATTAGATCCTAATCCAATTGAAATTAATTGATTTAACTGAATTTATAGTTAGATGATACTGAAAGCCACTCATTCTTATTTTCAAGTAACTATGTAGCATCATTGATTGGAAATTAATTTTTTCAATGCTTTAGTGTGTTACAAGAGACTTCATCTATCCCTAAATGCTTACTAGTTTAGTTTATTTTGTTTCTGTTTCATTTTCTAGCTTTCATAACAATGAATCTGTATGGGTGGAAAACTAGTGTTTGGATAGGTTTCCAAAGTGACGATTATGAAAAACAGTTGAATGAAAATCCTCATATGTATTCCAACTGGTCGCCAGTTGAAGTAGTGGATGTGAGTATTTTCAGGGGATTGAGAAATTGGTTTTATCCATAAAACTCATGACTTCCATAAGACAGGGCCAAAGCTGTTACAGCAGTTTAGGCTGCTCTTAATTTTTGCAGCTTCAGAAAACTGTGGGCACCGATTTAAAGGTGCAGCTAGAAGTAGCAAACAAGGCACCATCAAGACAGACATTTACATAATTTGTGGGTCTATCACATTCTCTTGCAGCCGGTTTAAGCAGCAAAATCAGAATCATGGGCTTAGTATTACATGCTTGGTCTGAGCACAGTTTAGGAACAAGATTATGAATTTCCTATTTTAATACATCATTTTACAACGTGTTAGTCCCGGTTGGAGTTAGCATTTTGGTTTGTTCACTGAAAGCTTGTGACTCTTTAATTATAAGGTTATTGTTTCAAATTGTATTTATGAGACTTTTCATTGTTCCTACCTAAATGTTTATTATAGAGACTTTGAGATAATTATTCTCCTAAATTTGATGTAATAATTATGCATTGTTTTACACGGTGCATTTTTAAATTAATATAAGATTTTGTGTTGGTTGCAGAGACAGCATTTTAACATTCAAGATCAACTTCCACTGTGTACACTGGTATCAAATAACCCTAATTTTTATTTTACGGGAAAATGGTACTTAGAAAACTGTCAGAAAAATTATGGGTTTGTCTGCCAAAAGACTCAGGGTAAGGTTTTGCCTTGCTTTGCTTCTGTTCTCTTTTCTTACTATATGGAATTTGTCCTACTTTGTTTTTACCTAGAAGCAGCCTTTCGTAAGTGTCTCCTAAACAAGGAATATAAAAGATTTCTGAGACAGTTTGCTGTTTAGACAGACTAGCTCTACACTATTTAATAAATCAGTAGCTGGGATATAAAAGTAATTGCTAAAAAATATTCTGTTATTAAGTTTTCCTCTTAACTTTGAGCATTCTGTAGTGCATCTTTGAATTAGAAAGAGAGATGAAATTTCATGTTTTCTCTCATGGCTGCAGAGTAACCACATGAGCCCTAAATTAAAGAGACAACACTGTGCTGCTGCTGCTGCCTGGGAGGGGAGGCACGGCCAGTTGGGAAGCAGAACAAATGCGAGCTTTGGGCAGTGCATACGTGTGATTCCAGCAAAGCATAGCTGGATTTTACATCATTTATTGGGAAGTACAGTTGCAGGAAGGGCTGGAGTGATCCTGAACACAGTGCAGAAAAAATAAATAATTATGCTTTCCTGCTGGTTTGTTTCAGTTATATCCCAAACGTTTGTATTTAACCCCTTGCTGCTTCTTGAGACAGATGGAGAAGGCGTGGAAAGGCAGGAAGAAAAGCAGTTGCCTTATGGTGGCCGGGATTCTGGCAAAATTTTGGGCTTCAGTGGGTGCTCAGGATCCTACCCACACTTCCCAGCTGTGTCACTGAAAGTCAGGAATAAAACTGAATCCAACACTGTAATTTCAGTATTAGAAGGCTGCATTACTTTATTTCGGTGCCAGGAGTGCAGGGAATATCTCCTCCTATTCCATGCCCTGCAGCCAGCCAACAGACTGGTTGAAATCTGCGAAACTTATACATATTCATTACATTTCCCCAAACTCATACATATATGCTAAACGTTCCTGTGAATTCTTTTGCATATTTAAATCACTTCTTGGAGCTTATTTACATCAGAGTAGGGGTCTTTCGAGGGTCTCTGGTGGTCATTTGGGGAACATCCCATTCCTCTAATTATCCTTTTTTGGTCCTAGCCCTCTAAAAAGGTTTATTCCTTGGAATGAATCCCAGCGATGTGGGCTGGTCAAGATACACCTTCGTATCAGCATTGCTCAGGCCCACAGTCTTTAAGATGACCACTTGCACACGTTAATCTGACACTGAGTGTTGGTTAAACCTAAAGGAATTCCCAAGACTTAAACGCTATTTGTTGCCATTGATGATTTTCCCAGCAGGGAGGTGAATCTGGCTGTGATGCAGCTCAGAACTGCCCCATGCACTCCGAGTGCTCCTGGGTTAAATGCGCTGTCCTGCCTCCCCAGTGGGACACCCATGGCACTGTCCCAAGCTGTCAGGCAGTTCAGCTTGCTAATTCAGCAGAAAACTTTCCTATATTTTTCTTTCGCCTCCTGCTCTGTTTATTTATTTTTGTCTAATTAATGCCATTTTCTGCAGGTTTTTACAGGCTGTGTCAGGTTTGTGCAGGGTTTGTGCAGGCGAACACCAGACCAAGGAATTTGCAGCAACAAGAGCACAGAAGCAAGGAAGGGAGTAGTGAGACAGCTTCTTGCTGGCAGCAGTGAACTGCTACATTTGCTCCAGTGTCCAAACAGATGTGTCAGTTCCTAGAAAGATGAGCTGGTGCTTTGCTTCTGCCATCCTGCCTGCATTCCATTTCCCCTTTTTTGAATTATTTTTTGAAGGAGACTAAAACGAAAGAAAGCAGCAGGGGATTTGAACTAAACTCTGATCTCTCTGATGCTTGACTTATTGTGTCAGTGATTTACAGCATTTTCTGCCTTTTTTAAAGCAGTGACACACCCTGAAAGCTGGAACAGAACAGCGTGCTTCAGTTAGCTCAAGAGCAGAACCTTTTCTTGCTTAGAAATTTCTAATTTTAAATTGCTTGTGAATGACAAGTAATAAATTAATTTATTATTTTAAGATGTTTGTTATCAGTGCTCCTCCTCCCTTAGTCATAAAGGGAACCAAGTCTAAAAACATTCTACCTCGTAGCAAAGCAACCTCTTCATTTTGTAATCACACAGAAGCTTCACAGTGAGAAGTAATTAAACCAAACTGACAAAACAGGATCAAAACTGTAGCATTTTTTGAAGTACACTGGAAGCATTCACACCCATCAGCAATGGCATTTTCCTCCTGTAAGAGAGTAAGTGAAGCAGCATCACAGGCCAGGCTGGGCTGAGATGGTCTGTCTCTGTCTCCTGCTTGATTTTTTATCATGGGAAACTCTTTTTCTTAAAGCTAAGAACCCTCCTTTCATTGTTTTGGACATTGCTATGTTAGTTCATCATCAAAAAGTGATTTAGGTCTCCAAGTAGAGAGGATTTCTGTTTCAGTGCCACACTGATCTCCCTACATTGGCTCATGAATATTAAAGATGAGCTTGAGAAGCTCCCAAACATGCACTTTGTTATCCTATTGTATCTATCACTTGAGGCCAGGCCTTATGATGTAAGCTGATTGTTAAATTATTAGCAATAATAGCTCAAAAAAGAGGTAATCTTTTTACGCGTAAGGTATCTGGGGATAAAAACACTCTGCAGTCCACTGCTGCTGGACATTTGGGATGTGGCCAGATCCCAGGTGATTTCTTATTGACCTCCAAAGGTACAGTCAGTGGAACTAAGCTCATTCAGGTTTGGGGGTTTTTTTAAATACATTAAAGTCAGTCATTCCCGTAATGAGTTTTGTGATAGAATTTCAGATACTGTTCTAGTAGTCATTGTCTTTTTCTTTTTTAAATTTCATTGCCTTCCTAAAACCAAGGAGTTTACAATTTTTAAATTTGTTTGTAACGATAGTTCTGATTTTTTTTATGAGCTGTTCTGCTGTGATCAAGTTCTGTTTTAACTTTAAATAAATTCTTTATTTCTTTTTATAACAGACAGATCCAGACATGTTATCAATGCATCTGATATGTATCCCATGCCAGATACTTTAGAATACGGAAACAGAATGTATAAACTAATAAGTGGGAATTTTACATGGTCTGCAGCTTTACAAGCCTGCATGGCAAACAGTGCAGAGCTGGTGAGCATTACAGACCAGTACCAGCAGGCTTTCCTCACGGTCATCGTCAGTCGCCTGGGATACAACCACTGGATCGGGCTCTTCACTTCCGACGTACGTAGGAGACCCTGGCTGTCAATGGTCAATGCTGCAGAGGAGATTTTCCAGTAACAAGCTACTGAGCTGTGTCATTGATTTGAACTCACAGAAAGTTTTTATCTGGAGATGAAACCCCGGAAAATTTGAGCTTGGAACGTTCCTTTTGGTTGTTTTGTTGTTTGTTTGTTTTGGATTTTTGTTTTTTTTCTTTTGACATAATGTGTAAGCTCAGTGAGAGCCAGTTTGGTACAAGGACTACTGAAAACTAAAAGCCATACCATAGAAACCTTTTAAAAACATGGGGGAAAAAAATCTCTTGTAATGTTGACATTGACATTTTGTTGTTTCATTCGCAGTAGCCGAATGACCCAAATAACTGCTTGCTGAAAATAGAAAATTAGATGTGGTTTGTAGTCTCCCAAAAGTGAGTTGGGAGGATCCTTGGCTCTGCCTTTTGTTGGGTTTTGCTGGGCCTTCAGAAAATTAAGACATTCTGTATTACTTGATGAGGATGCCACCACAAGATTACCTAGTGTGGTGCTGAAGTGTATCAGAAAGATAATCTGAAATTTGTTTTGGCAGAACGGGCTTAACTTTGAATGGTCAGATGGGACCAGGTCTCTGTTTACCTTCTGGGAAGACGACGAGTCCCAGGCCTTTGGCAGCTGTGTTTACATTGATACTTCAGGGCACTGGAAAAGTGCAGATTGTGAACAAGTTCTGCAAGGAGCAGTTTGCCATGTGCCACCTAGTAAGTCAGTCTTATTTATATAATTTTATTTTTTTAGATATAGAAAGTCATATTTTTATAATGGTTTATATTAAATCTTTGCATCAGAAAATGTGCGTACTGAAAGTGGAAATATGTGAAAAGAGGATAATTGGTTAGAGGTTAAGCAATATTAAGCAAGACTATGACTTAAAATTGAAGTCTATTTCTCTGTATTTCCTATTTGTGAAGCCATTTTTTTTTCCAATAAAATATTGGACATCAGGTCTGATCTGTAGGAGAATGGAAAGATAATTTTCAGAATAGAAAAGATACAGGAAAATTACTTACTCTGTCTCTTCAGTGAACACTATTATCTGTGAAGAATGAGGACTGCTAGTGACCTAGCTTGAAAGGAAATAAATCCAGTTTGCTGCAATTAACTGTGGGATGGGAGAAGGGAAACATTTAGAGCAAAGAGAAAAATCAGTCATATCTTTGCTGATGAACACATAAAAGATTGTGCAAATTTTTTTTTTAGTAAAGGTAAGAATACTTTTCTGTATCGTTAAATATGTTGTGTTTCCTGCAATGCTCTGTCAGTCACCTGAGCTTCAGTTAAATCCAGAATTCAGGTCTGGAGCTCTATTCAGTGCCAGGCTGCAGGATAGCATCCAGTTCTTCAAATAGTTCCCATTCAGTGGTGTTGACCATGACCTCCTCTGCACATCACTATCTGTTAGCTTGTCCTGATCCTGTTGTTGTAATCCAGCAAGGTTTTTGATCAGAAATAAAAATAACTGTACTCATTTGATACAAATGTATGCAACCACTAGATTTTCACTTGGAAAACATAGAGGCATAACACAATAACATGCTTATTAGCATTACTCCAAAACAGTGTGTGGAATGTTATATTAATGTGTATTTTGTTGTGCCAATAAAGCTGTGCTGTTACTTCCATCACAGAAAAGAAACTCAATGCCTATAAAGGCTTATGTTCAGAAAAAACTGTACCCTGGATCAAATTCAAAAACAGTTGCTACAGCTTTTCCACAGTTCTGCAGGGCATGAGTTTTGATACAGCATATGAGGTCTGCAAAAATCAAGGTAAGTGATTATTTTGTAGCTACCAAATGTCATTGTGATATCTTAAATCAATATTTATTTTCTGAAATGAATTAAATCATGGCATATGTTTTCTCTGTTTCATATTGAGACTTATAAGCCAACTATGAAATCAGAGGCAGCATGCATCAAAAAAATGTTCCTTTCTATGGGAAAACACTGGTTTCTCCAATAAACGTAGCACAAACGGTTTTCCCTTCAAATTGTTTTAGTCATGTGAAAACAGTTTTGTGTTTGCTTGAGCACTTTCACATTAATTATAAATTTAAGAACTTAAAATGTATGAATCAGACTCTTTTCAAGCTTCAGGTAAGACTCATAAATGTTAACTTTTTGAAATACAGTGTTATGTTTTAATGGCATGGATTGCTTGAAAATATGTTCTGTGTTTAATTTGAAGGATCAGATCTTCTGACTATTCAAGATGAAGATGAAAATGCCTTCATTTTGGAAGAATTACACAGTTTTGGTTATTCTGTACAAATGGTTTGGTTGAACATTCTGCTTGTTACAGACAGTAAGTTTGGGGAAGAATAGAACTGCATATAAGAATCTGCTTTGGGTTTTGGTTATTTTCCAAACAACACTTCCAATAACCCTTTTTCAAAACAGTTTTGTCTTTTGAGATTTTGTTCACTGATTTGTGCCTGTTTATGATGTAGTGAAACCAGTGAGGCTTTCTGCAATGGTTACCAGTATTCTGAATACTTGATATGCATACATGCATATAAATGCCTTTTTTTCTTTCTTAAAGATACACTACAGACTGTATTCTGGGTTAACTACATAAGATGTTGTTAAATCCTTCAAGGAGAAAAAGTAAAGCAGGGGCCAAACAGACAAAATCCTGGTATTCTGTAATACCATGTTTTTCGTGTGAGGGTAAATCTAACCAAAACGGAAATATTTCTCAACATACTATTTAATCTTGTAATAATTTTCAACTTCTGCCCATAGATGAGACAGTCTCCTGGTTTGATGGTTCTCCTTTAAATTATTCTAACTGGGGCATCAGAGAGCCTGAATTTGATAATCTCAAAGGGAATTTCTGCATCAGCTTGAGGACCACAGATGGAGTCTGGCAATTATCTCCATGCAGAGAAAAAAGGGGTTTTGTATGTAAAATGGATGCAGGTATGTGCTTCCATGAAAGAAGGCAATTCTGTCCTTATAACCATTGTTTTATTTGTTGCTTGCTTACTTGGTGTCAGTTTTCATTTAATTAATTCTGTCCCTTGGCACTGAGGAAAAAAACCACGTCTAAAAGCAGCAGGCAGCTGGGGTGACCTCTGTTTGGGGAACCTGGGCAGCCACTGCCAACTGCAGGAGCCCTCCTGTGGCCTCAGGGTGACCTCCACAGCCCCCCAGGAGGGCAGGTCACAGGGCAGGTGTGAGCCCACACAAAATCCCTCTGTCACTGCTGGACCCCCTAACCAGACTGACCTACCTCTGCATGGTTCTGTTAGTGAATTTGTACTTGAGAAAGTGAATAAATACTGCTGCTCATCCTTGCTCAAACGCCAATTAATATATTCCACCAAATTAATGGGATTTTAAATTACATAGTAGATTATGTTTAACTTGGCCAGTTGGAATAACATTGACCTGAGTCAAGTTAAACAAAGAACAGCCTATTCTTGTTGGTTGTCGTAGTATCCATTTTAAAGTGAATATATATAATAACCTCTTTGGGTCCATTTGTAACTGTTCTGAATTTTATTTCAGATATTGATACAACGGAATCCTCTGAAAAAGGTAAACTCCATACTTTTTTAATAAGGAATAATACATATTTTGAGCTGATATTTTGTGAGATATTATTTTTCACTGTAATTTGAAATGTGTGACATATAAGGAGTAGTAATGTTTTCCTTAAAAGTTATATGTTTATATTTCAAATTACCTATAATTGAAGCTATATTTGCTTAATAACAATTTCTGTTCTTTCCTTTCAGCATCATACAGTGGGCTTGTAGCTCTGGCTGTTCTTGTGACACTGGTCATGCTGGCTGCCATTTCCCTTTTCCTGTGGTGCCTGCACAAAGAGAATAACCAACTCTTCCGCAGGATACTGTGGGTCAGAAACACCTATTTGCCACAGATTAATGCTGATAGCCCTGCTTTGGAAGAAAGCATCCTCATTTCTGACTTTGAGAGAAGTGAGAACAATTAATTGATCAGAAGTAGCAAGTGGTCTTGTCTTCTGTGTGAAACTTCACAACCTACAGTGGTTTTCTCATTCTTGGGAGTCCCTCGGAGTGCCATATCCTGAGAAACTCTCATGGTCATCAGTACCAATGCTGGAGGAGCTCCCTACCCTGGAGAGCTTTTGCAGGATGAGGTGAGGATGCAATGCAGAGCCATGGAGAAACTTTCTTCTCTGGGACAAGCCAAGAATTGAAAATATTCCCAGACCATAAACCTCCAACCACTCATCTGGAGCAGTCATGTTTGAGGTCCCAGAGCAGTGGGCATTTTCATGCAACGTTTTTCCTTTGGAAATGTTTGGGCTCTTTTATTTTGTTTTTATACTTTGCAGAACCTGCTTATGAGCTGGCATTAAAAGTTGGCCTTGAATGTAGGAACTCTGAAATATATTCCAAGGATTATGGGGAAGAGTATTTTTTTTTTTCCTGGCAAAATGAACAGTTATTTTTCAGACAATAGATTCTTGCCACATTGATATCCAGGCCTGCAGGGAGATGAAGTCACTCTTAACTTGAGACTGCCAGCGTTTTGGTAGTTTGGCCTGTGATGCCTAGTTCATGCTATAAAATAAACTAATCTAGGGATATAATGGCATATGGGCTTTGTCATCCTGAACTTATTGTATTCATTTGAGATGCATCCAGCATCCTATTAAAGATTTAGCTATGTCATCTCTTACCTAGATTATTTCAGACATGGAATCCCAGCAGCCTCCATTAAAAACATTTTTGGGCAATATCTGTTTGAAGAAAGAAACCCTGTTATAAATCTTTCTGAAGGTATGGAACAAATGGCTTTACTGATCACCTACAATGTTGCTGTGAGCAGTATTCATGGACACCCCTCTCCAAAGCTAAGGGTCACGTGTGGGGGAGCCACACTGAGGTTCCCAAAGGGTGCTAATCCTCTGACCCCATGTAGCAGATGCTTTCCCTTTCAGTGTTTGTACCAAGGTGCTAAGAAAGTGGATGAATTTTGCTGACCTGTTGCTCTGCAGGCTGATGGTTGTGAAGGAGCCAGCTCAGGTCTCTGTGCTGTCTCAGTTGCAGCAGCTCAGGACAGAAATGTTTACCCATCTCCCCAACCCACCTCTCTGAAAACACCTGGGAACTTTTCAGGGATAGTTTTTTTTTAGTTTTTATTGCAGTGTGAAAAAGCAAATGTGTAGCGATGGCTGCTTCACAATGGACTTAGGGTTGTTTCCACCATCTCTAAAAGCTGCTGCAAAGGGCTGCATTTGTTGTTCTGTTTCTCAGTTTCCTTGTTTTAAGGTGACTCATTCTAAAAATTTTGCAAGAGACCTGAGATGGAGGTATGTTCCTCAGACTTGAGCAAACAGCTAAGGCCCACGGAAATGTTTTTACACAATATTTGTGCACATGCACAGGAATGTGTGACTGGCTTTAAGTTGGATTTCACGTGGCCAAAAATTGCCTGTTTGTGCCATAATTATGTGTAGGACTATTTCTAAAAATTATTTTGTACACTGAATATTTCTGTGCTGGATTACAGAACTTTTTTACCCTTTTTGATGACTTCTAAGGTTGTAGCTATCACAGGTTCTTAATCTGACTTTTTCTGTCATATAAAATAGCTTTTCTGTGTACTTTCTGTCTAGTGGTTTGACCCTATACATTAGTCTTCAGTAATATTTTTTAAGCTTTGGTTTAGTACTCTAGGTTTATCTATTGGATAGCTTTTTACCACCAAAAGAAAAGAAAAACAGCTTATGACCTCTTCTTTCCCCGTGACTATTTTACCTATTCAAACTCGAGCTGGAGGAATTTAAACCACCTCCATCACATTCACTGGTGTGTGTGAGAAGTGTGAAAATGCTGCCTTTTTACAGTATGGCAAGCAGAGTGGCTTGCAGGGTGGTTTTTGTTTGCAAGAGTAAGCTGTGGCATCTCTGAGGACATCTATTTGTTGGGCTACAATGCTGTTGATAGTTATACAGACTCTGGTTAGATTTTGATGTGGTTAATGAAATTGTATTTTTTCACAAAACTTGAATTTTTTTTTTAATTCTCCTTGAGGTATGTTTTATTCCTTAAAATATATCTGAAGGGTAATGGCATAATCGGTAAACCTAACCTCAAAACAGTGATTGTTGATTAATGTTGATGTAGATGAGCTTTTATTAAAGGAAAAACAAGTTTAAGCAGAGTTTTCTTCCTACATTGAAGTGGTTTTGAAGGAACAGACCCTTAGATATTTATTTTTAAATCTTTCATCATTTAACTTTTTATAACTGCAGATATTCACTCAAGAATGTAATCAATGATTGCTGTCTGCTCTTCCTTCTGGATTTTGTTATCAATGGCTTTCAACTGTTTTCCCTTAATCAGAGGTGTCCTATATGGTCCCTGATCAGAGCTGTGTTTTTATTGCTGACCTTGATGACATTGGTAGTGAGATTCACTGTATTATTTCAACTGGAAAATTAAAGCGTGACTAATAGTTATCCATGCTGTAAATTTTCTTGACTGGTTCCCCAGCCTTACTGAGAGGAGAGGCTTTAGTGTCTCCCAGGAGCAGTTTCCAGGCTTTGCACTGGCTCATCCTGCGTGAGGCTGGCTGGCCTCCAGCCTCCTCTCAGGCCGTGTGATGGGACTAGAGCTGGGCACACACAGGGTGCTCCGAGTGTTTCCCAGGGCATGGATGAGGAAGCCCCAGAACGTGTGTGCCAGAGGGGCTGCGAAGAGGTGGGAGCCAGAGCACCAGCAGTAAGGATGGTGGATGGATCATGGCTCTGATTCACAGATGTTCTCCCAGCCTGCTGCCTCTTTCCTGCAGTAGTGAGCTGAGGCCACCAGGGATGAGTGATGGGCTGGGGGAATTTTCCTGCTGAATTGTGGAGGGTGTGTTGTACGGGAGATATTTGTATCACACAAATGAGGTAGAGATACATGGGCTGCAGCACAGCAGCTTCCATGGATAGCACCAACATATTTTGTGTGTCCAAGGACTGGGTTCAAAATGTTCTTACCCAAAGAGAAATGTTAAATTTTTTCATACCATGTCTTTCTTGGGTGATGGAAGGATAACCCCACCAGAAACAGGTACATTCAGGTCAACATGGCAAACTTGGTCTGCCAGATATTGGGGTTTATCAAAACTCCATCTACTTGTCTTTGCACATGCCATTCCAGGAGAAAATTTACCTCCTGGTCCCTCTAGCAATCCTTGCAGCACGTCTCTGAGGAAAGGAGGTGTTCAGTGCAGCTGCCACATCCCAGGTGGACACAAGTCTGTGACGGGAACATTTGTATGCTGGAGATGTCCAGCATGACTGGTTGCAGCAAAAGGTTGTTGTGGCACCAGGTTTTAAGGGACTCCTCAGCAAAGCCCTTTCTGGCTGGGCCTCTCCTGGGCACTGCCCTTCCTTGTGCAGGGATCCTCCACTACCTTTGCACATTTTTGCATGACACACTACCTCCACACACTTTTTGCACATTTTTGCATGACAAAGGAGCCATGGGCTGTTGGAAACCTGTGCTGTACAGTCCAGAGGGACCATAGGGAAAAAATAGGGATTTGCATGCTCTATGATACTCGACCAGCTGTGGTTCCCAAGGCACCACTGCACAAATTCCCATTTGATATAACCCCTGCTCTTTTCTTTCATGATGTTACCCTTCCCTCAGTGTAATAACAGGCATCCTCAGTCTCTTGTAATAATAAACCCACTGTAATGAAAACCATGGCATACACTTCCCCCAGGGCATTTACATGCTTAAAAGCTAAATTGCACACATTCAGCAATTGGGCTTTAAATCCTCAGCTCAAAAAAAACCAAAACCAAAACCACCAAAAAACCCACCAAAAAAATTCCACGAAAATAGAGCCCTCTGCTTGAGTATAATAGTATTATAATATTTCCTTTGGCAACTGGTGGAATGCTGGTTTGAAACCCCTGCAAGCCAGCAGTCATGTTTTACAATCTGGTGCAGCCCTGATGCAGATGTGTGAGCAACCATCAGGAGCACAGCCACAGGCGTCCCCGCTGCTCTGAGATGGAATGAATTAGGGTGGATCGTGGTGCTTGGAAACACAGTCTCGGTTTGGCCAGTAGATGGTAGTGGTACAGAGCTGACAAACGAGCTGTGCAAGAGGAAATATCACAGGGATCTGCTCTGGATCCTTTAGAAGTGCAGTTAAACAAGCAACAAAACTCCCAAGTACGGGAAAGGAAATAACAGTGTGGGGTCTGAGCCCTCGCCACAACATTACAAAACTGTGTTTAGACAGATTTCCAAGTCTCTGTGTTCCTTCTCAGCTACTTTAACTTTTATCTCAGAAAGGGAAAATGCAAGCCCTTACACAGGTGTGTGGGCTCTTCATTTCTATGGTGAGTAAAGTGAAAAATCCACTCGCGTTCCTAAGTAATAAAATAAGCGTATCTTCGTGGTATATTTTGGTTCTGGTGCCTTTCATGGAAAGGCAATTCACTGAAAATGCTCCAGCCATGTATATATCTCTGATGTAATATTTTATTTCTTGACTGTATCAGTGCAGGCATTTGATTACTACTTTTTATGGGAAATGAAAAATTAAGAAATAGAAATAACTCCATAAGTAATCATTCTGCTGCACTGTTGAAAGCAGATTTATTTTCTCCTTCTCCCAATTTATTCTATAAGTTTCCTAAAGCATAAGAGTTCCTGACCCCTTTCTATATTCATTATCTATGCGGGATTATGATGATTTCGATTTAGATCTTAGAAATTTAACCATAAAAAAAGGACATTGAGGATAATTTTCTAACAAAGCCTCACTTCAAAGCCTTAGTTGTTATAATCTTATTTCCTTACACTGCAGCCTTTCCAAGACTTTCTCAGTCCTTCTGTGATGAGGCATTTGTCTAAGTGTACTAGACCCAGCTTCCAGTACTTATGAGTACACCATGGTAATTTATAACCAAGGAGGTGATTCTCAGCTGCAATTGTTCCTAAAAGTGTACATCTAGAAAACAGCAAAAATACTTCTACCTTATCCTACTTTTTTCTTAACTTCAGCCTAAAGACAGAATTTATACTGTGGTTCTCAAAAAAATGCTCAAAATCTTTTTTTTTTAAATTTTTTTAGTTAGCACAACAGCTAAACTTGTAGATACAAAATAAATCATAAAATGCAGTGGGCTGAAAGTTTCTCTCCTCTGAGTGCTAGCAAAGGAAAATAGGGAAGCCTGTCTTTCTGAACCATGCACAGAAAGGCACAAAACTAACAGCCTGCTGTGTGCAGAGGGGCATGGCCAGCAGCAGTGGTGGTTGTCACTGGGTGCATGAAGGCCATCCAACACCACCATGTGGACCAGGAGAATGCAATAGCTGGGTCAGCATCTCAGAAAACACAGGAGAACAATAGCATCTCTGTGTCTTTTCAGAGTTTTATAGACGGATGCTCATCTTTGGAAATGAAAAGTTTCCATTTATTTTGTGCAAAAAAAACCAAAACCCAACCTTGGTTTTTTTTTTTGTTTTTTTTTTTTTAAGTGAACACTGAAAATTTTTCCATCAAGTATGTTCCTTTTCTGCAGCTGTTTATTTAGGTCATTTGTTCTAAAATGTGATCTCAGCCATAGTCTGATGAAATCTGCTATGCCACTTGTTTCTGCCATAAACCTTGTGTGCATTGTAGATGAGAAGCCCCTGGAAAGTCCCCACCGAGCTGAGAACAGACAGACTCCACTTCATCAGCAGCTTTGGGCTGCGTTGCTTCACTGACGCTGGATTTGGGATACCATCCCAGAGCTTGATGCTTCCAGGTTCATTGAGGTATGCAAGCAGAATCCCTAACACTGGGCATTGCCAATGAGCTGGAGTACAGACTTTTAATATAAAGTAAAAGAATATTCTAAGTCGTGTAAGGCTTAATTTGTTGTGGTCCCAAACCAAATCTGCTTCATCTGTGTTAGTTTTTTTTGGTAAGGTACTCTTCATGCTAGCAGGCTTACCTGTTACGTACCTGATACCTGACAACTACCTAAAGGCTTACATGACCTAGGAATGATACTTCTGATATTTAATATTCAAGAATACCCAAAGGATTCCTTCTGAAGAGGTAAGAAGGTAAAATTTCTGCTGCTGCATATCATGCCCTGTTAGTCTTGTAGGATGAAAATTATGTTGAGGGGCAAAATGAATTACTTTATTTATTGTTTCAAAGGCAAATCTTAAAGATAGAATTATACATATGGGATACATTATGGCTATAAGAGACATGAGCTAGCATTCAGTTAAATGTGGAAATGCATCAGAACAGCTCTCTGAGGCTTTCTATCTGGAAATAACAGATATTTAGAATACCTACAGAAACAGTGGCTACTTTACCCTTTAAAATACTTGCAGTATAAATAGCAGAGTGGCTATTCCCCTCTCACCATATCCAGGAGTACAGCTAATGTAGCCTTTATCCCTGGAGGCTCCTGGAGTGCCATGGCACCTCTGGAACATACACACCACGTGTCAGGGTATCTGGGTGTAGTTAAGTTAATGGAAGAAGGAAGAAAGCCAGTGCGGGCTCTTTTCTTCATTCGTCCTTGACCACTCCAACCTTCCAGAATCTAGTCTGGGTTGAGGATTTGGTTTTTCATTACTGCTATTTATATGTAAATTTGCTTAACTCTTGTCTGATTGAAAGAATATAAAGTGGAAGTTGGGTGAGTCTCAGCTGCTCTTTCAGGTTGTTCAAGCACTTGCTCTGATGTAGCACAAAGCAAATCCTCATGGAAGGAAAGATGAAAGGAAGACCCGTTCACTGGTGAAAGCAAAATTATAAAGAGCAGGGAACAGTTATTCCTGCTGTTTGGGAAGACTAGAAAGAGAATTAAGTAACTGAGGCACAGCAGGAAATACTTGGTAGGTAACTGTAGGGGATAGCTGGGCTGACAGTAAGCAGCCAATGCAAGTGGTAGGGTCAGTATGCACTGTTACATTCAATAACTGTGATTTAGAAATAAACAAATCAATTCCCCACAGCTGCTGGGGATTTGATTCACAGCACTGCTGGATGTCTCATTCAGGTCACCCTGGGAAAAAATGAGTAAGCCTGATCTGAAAATATTGGTGTGCATATGTTTGTGGGATTGCTGATGCATCATCCCACTGCCTTCTAGCCCAAGCCCATGTTCCAGCTTTCTGACCCACACAAGTATTCAGCAGCCAGAATTCAGGATCTCTGGGCATAAATCCCATCTGGGACATAAGAAACACCTCCACTTCAATTTATGCTTTCCCTCTGGATAGAAGAAGTGGTATCAAAATTAGTGAAGCTGAGTCATCCAATTCATCATCATCTACTACAGCAGCAAGTGGGACACAGGCACCTGGGTGCCCAAAATCCAGATCCAAGGTAAAGGATGTGAAGGTCCAGAATCACTGCATAAAGAGCACAAAAATAGAAGAATATATGCAAAAAATGTAAACAGGTTTTGGTTTTTTTTTGGTTTTTTTGTTTTTTTTTGCTTTTGTTTCTTTAACACTCTTTTGGGTTTTTCTGGTTGGTTGGTTGGTTGTTTTAGTCACAGACCCAGGTAATGGGATGCCTGATGATCTCTTTACTCAGACTGAACTTTGAGGATGTTTCTGTGATGCACCTTTGAGTGAATGGTCCAGTTGGCTCAGTGGGTCTGGAGCTGGACCCCAGGTGGGGACAGCCTGTGGGGTGAAGCAGCAGTCCTCCCTGCTATGCAGGGGACAGCAATGTCACAAACTCCCCTTTCTTCCTCTTGTGTAACATGGTAGTGAAAACATCCACTTCCTGCACAACTGCCTGGTTCAAAGCACTGAGGTCTGACTGACTGACAGCTTTTGGCAGGCTTACAAATATCTGTTCCTAGCTCTCTGTGGATCTGCTGCAGTAGATCTGTGTCCAAATCTGGTTCAAGAGCTGTGGGATAGACTGCAAAGCCCATGATGCTTAAAGCAAAGCCATACACTGTGAGAAAGGGCAGGAATGGTTAACCCCAGTTCTACCAAGATCATAAAATAATTCTTAAAATTCCTTTAGAACATTTGATACATTTGATCCATTTAGATAACAACAGCAAAATGAATAAAATTATTCCTGATGTGGTCATTCCTCAGTCTTTCTGGAAAAGATACTTAAACAGAGCCCTAACACAGCTTTATGGTTTTCTGTCTTCCTCTGGGGACAGAGGAACATTCATGGGATGCTGAAAAAAGCTAGAAATCTCACACTGGAGCATGTTCCCAAATATAAGGACACCCAGTACAGATGCAAAACTTAACCAAAGGTGCACAGTGCTATGTCAGAGCCAGTGTTTATTGTTTTTACGATTGTATTTTTAAGCAGTCATTCTTTTGATCCATACTAACTGCTGGTCAGGGAAAGAAAAATAAGCTTACACAGAAAATAACAAAATTTTCTGGCTGGAGACCAAAACTTCACAAGAGAATAGTGAAGCCTAATATGTTTTGTTTGACGTCTTTGTTTCTGATAGATGTTGACTGAATTCAGGAGGATGACGGCACTTTGAACAAAACCAGCTGGGGAAGTCAGTTTGCTAATTATTAACCCTCTAGGGAAGAGACTGGGTAGAAATGTGCATTCCAAACATTCTGGGAAAGTATAAAACCTAATGTAGATCTCTCTGGAAAAGAAATACTTTGCACTGTGGCTTGTATTTTTAGGAGGAAGGGAGGAGACAGCTTGTGATATATGACTGAATTTCTCAAGATGGGTAATAATTCAGTCTTAGACTTCTCCCTCTAGTAGGATTCAACAGTCCTGAGACTGAAGTAAAACTACCATTAAGGAATGACTATAGAGAATAAGGAGAGGTTGTACATTCATTGTGATAGAAATCATAGGGAAAGGGAAAAAAGGCTGTTGTCAGCCTCCTGACCATCTTCAACAAGAAAAAAGGAGATTTTCAAAACTCTTAAGCAGAAGGAAGTGCCAAACTTCATACTGTGTCTTACAAAATATTGTTTAGAAGCTACTGTGATAAATATTCAGATGCCCAAATGTACAAAATATAAATCCCAAAAAGTAAGGAAAAAAAAAATTAGTTTTAAACAGTAGGCTCTGCTGTGACCTATTTTCATCTCATTCTACCCAGATGCTCTAATCCTTCCTCTGTAACCTGGCCAGACAGATGGCTGTATAGAAAGTACAGGGGTTTTTTCCTCCATTTCTGGAGCTTTAGGAGTAAAAGAAGAGTTAGATATGGGCTCTACACCAAAGTTCAGGGCAGTTCAGCCTTTAACTAGTGCCAGTCTTAGCTAAAATTATCGCCTGAAATGAAAACAGAAAAAGAGAATAAGAGGTGAAGGAGGTGGAAAAAAAAAAAAACCCAACAAAACAACCAAAGATCAAAGATCAAAGAAATTTAGGAACAATTTTTCACAATTTGCTTAACGTTGGAGCTATTTCCTGCTTGACACGTTGGTTACAGCACAGAGACATCAGCTTTTACAAGCAAGTGCCAAAACAGATGTAGTAGAATGTATTATTGCTTAAAACAAATAGGTCATATGGGATGCTGAACTAATTTTTGCTTTCTTCCCCATAGTTCAGTGTGATGGATTAGGTATCAGATCGTTAAAGAAATACCTTAGTGTTAGAAAAGCTTTCTAAACTTTAACTGCTTGATAATTAGTTTAACATCAGAACCATGAATATTTTTTGGGTTTTTAATGCTGTAGGTGGTATTACCTGCCTAGGTAAAGTGCTATCCTGTAGGGAATGTGGTAGATAGCAAAGTAGCTTCTAAACTTGTTCATTCTCTGACTACTTGCGGCTCTCTTTTGTTGCTTTGGTATGACTTGTGTGTGTATGTGTGTACTGACAGCTGTTACAAATGATGAACTGGAGTAATTGTGGAGAGTGCAATTTCCAGAGTGCCACAACAACCCACTGTCCCTCCAAGGACTGATTTAAAACTGCAACTGGTTATGCAAAGTGATCACTTGGAGGATTTTTGACAGAAAGCTAATTAAATTCATGTATCCCAGAGTGACCACGAATGAGAGTCCTCGTTTGGTAATGCACACTTCAAGATTAGATAGGAAAATCTTCGCATTTGCACAAAAAATACTGCAAAAGGGTCCCAACCCTGACTGACTGTCAGCTGTATGAGATGCCTTCAGTTCTGGGTCCTGCTGCTTTTGTTCTGCCTTTGTGAGAGTAAGAAAAAGCCTCCAGCCAAGGAAACAAACCCAACAGGTGGAATATTCAGGAAGTTTGGGCACTCTTTGCTGTTTCTTTGCTTGGGTTGGTACAATACCAGTAAGTAGGCAAATGACATGATGGGTTAGTCATTGAGTCCATGAATAACCCAGATTTTATTTCTCTGTTCCATAGAAAAACTGGGCTAAGTGAAAGGAAAACTGCATTTTACTGTTGTGCTGTTTGGTGGCAGGTACAGGCAAAAGAATTTGCCCAATGTGGGGAGCAGGAGAGCAGGTGAAGGCTTTGTTTCCTGGCTTCACTATCACTGTGTCATCTTGGACAACTCACCTGTTTTTTTGCTCTGAGTTTCCACATATAAAATGGAGAAAAAACCTTATTATTTGGCACTGTTCTTTTGAGAAAGATTGCCCAAGTACCATGCAGGCTGCAAAACCAACGCCTTTTTACTAAGGGGAAACCCCCTTGCAGGAACTACCTCATTCCAGTAGTGCTTCCTAGGCCAGAGAGATACATATTTTGTCAGAAAATTGTTCGTAAAATTTAATTTTCAAGGGTTTTTTTTTCCCAACTAAACTTGAAATAATTTTTGTTCTACATCCAGGCTAGTAGCAGTGAAAGGAAGGGGCTAAAATGTAAAGTGTGAAGAAATGGATATATTAAGTCTATTTTCAGTTATGTCTTGGGTTAAAAAGTTGAGACTATCATCCTGTACTTTTTTATTAGTGTTCCTATGGTGTTACATTACAGCATTAGCAGTCTTTCAAAATCCATGGTATTGTTTATAAAAATAAAAAATAAATGAATTGAAGGCAAAGTGATCTCTAGCACTATTTGTGTACTTTCTAGTACTATTTGCTCGTACTTTGTTTTCATGTCCAACCCTTGTGTTTAAACTTGTTTTGTTAGAATAATAAAATATACTCTGACTTGGAATCTCCACTCACCTCTGCTTTTAAAGGCAAGACTCTTGGCTTCCCTTTTGCTCGTTCCTAATTTGCCATGCCTGTCACGTTTTCTCTGGCAGGGCTTGTGGTTATAAAAGTGTGTGGGAGTAAAGGTTAAAGATAAATATTAGGTTTAATGAATATGGTTATTCTTGCCATAAGGATTCCCTTTTGAAGTTAGTGTTTGCTTCATCCTATTTTTAAGGTAGGATCTCATTTTCATCCCATATTTGTGCCTGAGTTAAAGTTAAAATCGATATACTTTTAGCACTCTCTCTCTGAAGACTTCAGGTTGTCAACTCAAGGGCTAGGCTTGTAAAGGGAACATAGTCCAGGCACTGGACTTTATACCAGTAAGTAAATATTCAACAATAAGAACATGAGTAAGACTGTGCTCCACTGGTAGCAGTACTTTTTTGCAGGGAAACATAAATTTCACTTTTTATTCTAATAAGTAATTCAGTGTTTTGAATGAAGTGCATCAGCTCCATAAGGAAACACTGAGCACTTACTTTAGCTTAGTAGTTGTTGAATTAATCTGGATCAATGTGGATTCAGATTCAGAAAAAGGGATTGCATTTGAGTTTTTAATAACAAATATGCTTAAACTGTTGTGTATGTTTTAAAAGGGGGACAACTGCATTTTCTCTTTCACTGTCTGGGAACTTTCCTAGGGCACCAGCTCATTGACATTTTAGAGAACACTGAGGAGCTGAATAGCTCTGCACTGTACAGATTTCTGCAATGTATTGACAGAAAAAGGGAGACTAGAGAAAATGTGAGCCTGCTGCTGAGTGGGGTTGTAACACAGGATGCAGACAAGTCAGAGATACTCAATGCCTTCTTCACCTGTCTGCATTAATAGGATTGTTTTTTAAAAATCTCAGGCCCCTGAGACCAGTGGGAGCATCTGGAGCAATGCAGGCTTACCCTCAGTGGAGTAGATCAAAAAATTGAAACAAACTGGACACAAACAAGTCCATGGGACCCAGTGGGCTGCATCCACAACTACTGATGGCTTTTTGATTTTTTATTTTTTTTTAACAAGCTGGCAGACATCATTGCAAGCCCAGTTTCATGTATGTTTGAAAGGTCACAGGAGATCAGAGGAGGTCTAGAAATTCAATTCAGATGCCATCTCTTGCTTCAAGGAGAAGAGGGGAGATGTGAAGAACGACAGGCTGATCAGCCTTGTCTCGATACCCACAGAGGTGCTGGGGCAGATAATTCGGGAAACTGTTTCAAAATATATTAAAGACATGGAGATTATTTGGAATCATCAGTATGGACATATGAAGGGAAAATTATTCCTGATCAACTTGATAGCATTCTGTGATTAAAGACTAGCTTGGTGGACAAGGAGAGAGCGGAGGATGTTAATCATCTTAACTGCAGAAAGGCTTTCATCACTGTCTGTATCCTCATTAACCAACTGCTGACTAGATAAGTAGATAGTGAAGTAGACTGAAAACAGGCTGAAATGCCAGGCTCCAGAGATTATAATCAGTGGTGGAAAATCCAGCTGGAGGCCAGTCACTAATGGTGTGCTCCCGAGGTCAATACTGGGACCAATACTGTTGAACACCCCCATTAATGATCCTGGATGACAGAACAAGTGCACCCTCAGCAAGTTGGCAGACTGGGAGGAGTGGCTGTCACACCAGATGGTTATGCTGCCATTCAGAGGGATCCTGGCAAGCTGGATGGATTGGTTGAGAGGAACCTCATGGGATTTAACAAAGGAAAATGCCAAATTCTGCACCTGTTGAGTAATGTCCCCACACACATTACTAGGGCTGAGGATCAGCTGGCTGGGAAGCAGCTTTACAGGAAAGTATCTGGGAGCCCTGGCGAACACCAGCTTGAACATTTGCCAGCAATGCACTGTGTCCTCGTGCCACAGCTGGCCAACAGCATCCTGGGCTGCTTTAGGAGATTGCCAGCAGGTTGAGGCAGGTAATAATTTCCTCCTGCTTGGCACTAAGATACATCTGGAGTGCTAGATTTAGTTCTGGAGTTCCCAATGTAGGAAAAATAGGGTTTCACTGGACTGAATCCAGCCAAGAGCCACAAAGATGATTATGGGACTGGAGTGTTTGTCATATGAGGTGTGGCTGAGAGCTGGAGGAGAGAAGCCTTAGGAAGATCTTATCAGTGTATCTAAATATCTAAAGTTAGGGAGAGTAAAGATGAAGTGAGACTTCTCAGTTGCATTCAATGAAGGAACATGAGGCAATAGGCAAGAAGAAGTCATCCATAAGATATTTTTTTTTAACAAAAGAAAAAATATGGGCTTTTTTAACACTCTTGTGGCCATCAGAGAGATGTCCAGAGACACTGTGGAGTCTTCATCCATGGAGATATTCAAAATGCAAGTGGAACCAACCCAGGGCAATCTGTTCTAGTTGACTCTGCTCTAAGCAAGAACACTAAATGATCTCTACAGATCCTGTGATTAGGAACTTTAGGACTTAGGTACTTTAACTAATTTCAACAGCCTCTGACTATTTCTTCCAAGTTCACTGTTTATAAAGAGATTTCTGATGCTTCCAAAGTTTTGCATGCTGACAGGACTTAACCTTTGGGCCACAGGTTTCTGCTGGGGCATTTAAATACTGCCTATGCAGCCCAGTTTATTCTGCATGGCCAGACTGTTGCAGTTTGAAATACCAACAAACCTTAAGAAACTTATGGACTTCATAGAAAGAAGTGCCCCTGCTTAATAGAATATATGTTAAAAGAGATGTTTTGGTATGTGCATATTATTGTCTTCAAAAAATAACAAGAAATGTAGACAAACTTATTAAAGTAACAAGATTAAGCAGCAATTAAACAGATCCCTTACTAGAAATCTACATACACTTCATTACTATAACCTCTTGTTTGGTTTTTGGTTGCTTTGGGTTTTGGTTTTTTTGGGTTTTTTTTATAATTTTGTGATTTATTTGGGTATATTGAGAATTAAGACATATACAAATCAAAGACTGATAACAGTACTGTTTAGGTATTTTACTGAATATATAGAGTTAGCATATTCATCTTTGTTCTCTTTTTAACATTGAAAAATACAACTAGAGTTGCTCATGCAGCATTGCAAAATATATCTTCCAGAAGCTACTATAAAGAGCAGTGTTACTCCTTGACAGCCTCAGGAAGGGAAAGGGCTTTGCTTTTTCAAAGGCAGGAGCAGGCTCAGCTTGGACACAACTAATGATCTCTGCATTAGAAATATGTCACACACAAAGGTGATCTCTGAAGTCACCAAATCCCGATGCCTTTAGAGCTTAAAATCTACTCCAGAATTTTGCCTTATTACTGGTTAGTTTGTGTGCAGAGCACTGCAGATCTGAGTCATAAGGGATCTGTGCTGCTCTGTACTGACTTCATCTTTCTCATTCTCCCCCCTGCGTTCTGTGTCAAGCACATGAAACCAGCTCACCAGCAGCACTTGTGCAGTGATGGCAGCCTGACAGCAATACCTCATGGACTATCCCTGATTCACCCACGGTGTCAAGCACAGATAGAAGTCCTATAAGCTCATTTATATGCACTGTCCACCCACAAACTTTATCTCAAGTTGTGTGAGTGTTGAGTCACAGACAGGTAGTTCTTGTTCGAGTCCCAGCTTCATGTAAGCTGTGGATAATAACAAAAGCTACTTCAGTCTCACAGAAAAAATTACTAAGGTACAAATAATTTCCTTACAACGAAGGCCCCTTAAATCAATAGAAAAATGCAAAAAGCAAGTTCTTGTGAGGAGCGCCTGCTGATTTGTTCGCCCAGTTATTTCTTCATCCAGATAAAGAAATACCTGGTGGACCATATCAACCAGATTACTCTTGTCTGCATGCTTGCAGACCTCATCAAAAACCTGTTTAGAGGCCTACATGGTAAATACCACATTTAGAGAAGATGCATTGGCACTGCCCAAATAGATCATGTTTATCCAGGTGCACATGAATTCTGTCTTGTATTGCAGTTCCTGCTGCTTTGCTTGCTACTGATATTAGGCTTACCTAATTACTGCCAATTAGGCTTGATAATAGTATTTTCCATCATGTCACCTCATTTGCCCCCTGCAATCTTTTTTAGAGATTGGTATCACATTGCCACTCTCCAGATCCCAGGCACATAGAAAGTGTGAAAATAAAGGTAAGTCCATTATTAGGCTCCTGCTTAGTGCTCAACATTTCCTTTAAAAACTCAGGTATATGCATATTTGTTACTCTGCCTGGTTTGGTTTATAGCCTTCCCAGTTCACACACTTTCAGGAAGAGTCTCTGCTGACTCTCAAAAAGAAGCATTCAAGTATGGGGATCATCGGCTAATTCCAGAGAACATATGCAAATAGATCATTTATCTTCTCTGGAAATATTTTGGCCTCTCCTCTTTTTTTACTCTGCAATTGTCCTTTGATTTTTCAGACTCTAGTGGGCTTCTTGGTCCTGACATACCTGAGGCAAGATTTATTATTAGTCTGGATATGTTTTGTGAGTTGCTGTTGCTCAGTTTTTTAAATTATTCTTTCACTGTGCTTTCTGTTAACATGTTGGTTTATGATCCTTTCTGCGGTTTTGCATTTGGAGAAGACTTTAAGTTCTGATTTCTAATAATCTACCCTGTGGTGAAGTTATTGTGCCCACTTCCTTTTGCCAGTTCTCAAGACTTTAGTAGATGGCATACACTGATGCTGTGCTGTACATCCTTTCAGGAAGTTATGGTAGGAATTTGCTGTTCCTAGCAGCTACCTTTTGCTCCCTCTTCACAAGCTTTCTCATTGCTGTGTCTCTCTCCCTTTTGAAACTGGGTGCCACTGCTGTGAATGCTTGGCCTTTGTCAACCCTCTGGGAATTCTGGATGTAGACAAGGGAAAGAAATCACAGGTGAAGATGTAGGTCAAGATCCTGCACATAAATGAGGACCAAATGAGGGGCTGCCTCTGTTCTGTGGCTTCCCTGTCCCACTGCTGTGTGAGCAGTATTGATGGAGTCTAATGTAGTCTGTGTTACATAACAATGCTGCAGCGTCCAGACGACATGGAGGAGGTTACCCAAAGTACAATGCTGGAGATATTTCCCACCCTCTCGGCCCATCTGATCATTGTCTGCATGCTCTCTCTGTCCTCCTGGTCAGGCAGGCAAGCCTGGCAGTCTGAGGCAGAATCAGGACTACATTAAAGCTGACATTTTGGTGCACTGGCATTCTGTGCCACCTGCTGGGTTCCTATTTTGTTTACTTGGTCTGATTATAAGATCTCATTAACAAATGTCATTATCTCATTACCAGCAGAGATGACTCTTACCTTTGCTGCATATTTTATACTCTGGTAATAAAATGTCCTGCATGTGTGCTGCCTGTCATTGCCTTTGTCTAAGACCAGACATTTGATTTCCCTTCACTTATTCATTGAATATTTAGGATTGTTATAGAGGTATGTGTTGTTCTGGTGTTTGTTTCCTCCTTCATTTCCCATTTAAAAGGATTTTTTTTTTTCTTTAATGTGTATTCTTAATTTTGCTCTCTGGCCTCTCCAGCACTCAGAAAGGCACACTTCCAAACCTTTGCTGATGGCATATTGAACTGTGTGTTCCCCACTCCTGCTTCTACTCAGTTTATATCTTGATCAATCACAACCTTTAAACACTAGCAGTGAATCCACCATTTCTGTACAGACTCTTCATCTCAGAACTACTCCCAAGCTCAGCTCAATCTGAAATTTTGCCCTTTAAACCATTCTACTTGTTGAAAGTTTGCTCCTTCCTGGTCAAACATAAGATGGGGGCATTTTAGAGATAGGGCTATCTCTAAATAGGGCTAATAGGGCTATAAGTCAGGGATGAATTTTGCCCTCCAAATCATGTGAGACCCAAAACCACAGGCTCTTCCCTAGAACTTTTAGGAAATTGTTCTGCTTTGCATGTTTTTCACATGAAGTGAAAAAACCAAACCAAAACAAAAAACCAACCAACCAAAAACCAAACCAACCAACCAAACAACCCCCCCAAATCAAAAAAACACTTTTCAAACTTAAAATTAAAAGCCCTTCTACCTGACTTAATTGTTATTTGCTTAAAAACCATTTTCCTAATGATAACTGATTTGCTTTTAAACAATTCCTTCAAATTATGTTTTTTGCACCAAATTTAATATAGTACAAAATACCATCTTATTTGTCACAATCATAATAAGAGTAACAATCCCACACTGACACAGTGACAAGGGAGAACAGCTTTTGAGGAGATTGAGCACATAAACTCTGCCAGTAGACCTACTAAACCAAGGCACAGTTTCTGTTGAAAATGCACAGTATAGATGTCAGAGACCCTTTTTAAAATGCTACCGAAGAGTATAATTTACCACTTTACAATTTCAAGCAGTTGTCTCCATGTTAAAGTACTACTTATATTATTTTGTCATTGTTCCAGGAGCACACAGTGATCCTAGCAGGAGTCAAAGCCAAACCAACACCCAGAGAAAGACATTCCTTGCTATCAACAAACATGCAATGTGGATGTGTCCACACTCTTTTCTTTGTCTTATTTCCTAAACCTGTTTCTAGTATTTCAGTGGGCCTGAATATGAAGGTTTGAATATGCATCAAGGCAGAGCCTGAGGCAGCACTGCAGAAGTTGCCACTGTCATATTTGAGTAAAAAAAGGAGGTTGATATTGGAAAAAAAAAGTCTGTAATTGCTTTTATTTTTTTCTGAACGTTATCTACCACATGCAGTAGAAGAAACAGAACAGTCTCTAAAATGCTATAATAACATCTAGGTGTTTATTATGAATGGTGACACTTAAAAAGAATCAAATGTAAAGGTCCCAAGCGATAATAAACCCTTCAGGCACAATAAAAGCCTCAAAACTTTGGAACTCATGCTGAAGATTCTTACAGAGATTGTAGAAGAGATGTAAGAAATACATATAAATTCAGCTGAGAGCGTTTGAGTCCATCTTAAGTTTACTGTGCAATATGACAGTTTCATAATGTGCTGAAAGGTTGGGCCACTGCAACTGGAAACAGGAAATCTAGAGCAACAATGGAGAAAAACTATCTTCCTTTATGTTCCTTTTTTGCTAAAAGCAAAATATTCTTTGATGTTTAAAAATAAAGTCCTCAATATCCATTAAAAAAACCAACCAAGATAGCAAATAAAATAAGTGTCCATGCAGAAAAGACCATCCAGATGGAGTTAATTCAAGCTAAATTGAAATTACTGCTTAAAGACCTCTCTGGATACAGTCTCTCTTTATCCAAATGGGTTACTGGATGCTTGTCACTTCCCCTTTGCATTTCAGTAACTTTTTTCATAACCATGCATGGGATCAACTCCATCAAACTAAATTTGTGTATCTGTCAAAAAGGAATAATTTGTCTTTTAGCTGAATTTATGGTAAAAGTTGCAATTGTCCAACTTTCTTCTCCATTATACTATCTTTAAACATGTCCAGGGCTGATATTTTAAATGACTAGCAGGCACTTTACTCAAACCAGAGCCATGTTCTAATATTAAAGTTAGCAGCAGAATCTAGGTAGCACTGAAATTTTGGTCTGCTGGCTGCTTTATGGGTACCATCCCTTTCTTGGAGAGAGTCCTCTCCCTCAGGAACTAACTGCTCCTGTAACTCTTGTAAACCTTCTTGTTAGGTTTGGGTTGGTTGATTTTTTTGGTTGTTGGTTTGGTTTTGGTTTTGGGTTTGTTTTCCTTTTTTTCTGTAAGGACTTAGGTATTGTAAGCACCCATGCTGGAAGGTAAGAAATGTAATAAATAACTAGTGATCCCTGTTCAGATGTCCCAGTTTCAAAGTCCTTGCTGGAGGAAGCAGAGGAAAGCAGAAGTTATCATCTCCAGAACCTCTTCCTACTCTCACGAAATGCTGTAGGTAGAAATCCTTTTCCACCATTCCCTTTTGTGCTCCCTGGCACATGTGGATGTGCTCAGCTTATCCAGAAAAACTGGATTACAATGCGTTGAATGTAAAAGGAGGAAGGTTGCTCAGGCAAAACATCTATTTCATGTGGTGAGCAGACAGATGCGGGGGGAGATTTATGGATAGACAGGCGTTGACACTCTACAGGCATTGCTATTGTTACAAACATATGGGCATAAGAGCAAAAAAAATTAACCGCTGATAAGCAACAAAGACTCCAGCTAGAAATACAAGGCTCTTAGTCATGATGTTGGCACCTTGAAAGGCTTTTTGTTTGGAAAGGCAACCTAGTGTTCTTGGAAGCAAAAGGCTGCTGTGCATTACTGTGAGCTCTGTGCCTGGGCCCTCCTGTATCTGAAGTTCTGTATTTGGCTATCTCTACAGGCATGGTTGAAATTTGCTCAGCCATTAGCTCTGCTTTGAAGTGAGCTGTAGGTATTCATGGGGAAGTTTAATGCTTGTGATTTGTAATACAGAAACTGCTCCTCGACTATGCTGAGTAATGGCTGCTGTGCAGCTCACATTAAACGTGAGCCTCATTAATAAAGGATAAATCCTGTAGGAAGTAGGTTTTGGCATCGTTACAACTTTGATAAGCTTTAATATAAACCACTTCTTTAATGAGAGAAAACTGTATTAATAGAGTTCCACATGGCATACATCAAATCTCATTTTTTTCCTGCATGTTCTTTCGGAATATTTGCTTGGTAGGTGGGCTCACCAGGGCTGTACATTTTGTATCTTCTCTATTAATGTATAACAGAATTTAAGTATAGGACATGTTCACTAACCCAAAACTGAAACTAAGAGGCAGCAATGTTAACTGCAATTTTTCCTATTCTTGGGCATTCTTTAATTTTTGAGCCAGGATCAGGCTTGGAGTCTGTATTATCAAAGATAGTATTTTATAATCCAATAAAAAAAAAATTTTTAAAAAAAAAGGAGCTGAAATCAGAAGTGTGTATCTGAAAGCATATGTTACATATGTTAAGATACCTTAGAGAGCCTCTCCTCTATTGATAGGATGCTGGTAATTTCAGAATTACTGTTCAGTAAATATGTGCTGCATGCTATTAGGTTCAAAGTGAAACTCTACTGCTAACCATTCCCAAACTGGGACAGCCAGTGCATTAATAATAACATTTTGAAACTTTGATAGGAGCACAGGATTCATACCTGTTTTATTTATTCTTGTTTTATTTAAAAAGAGACACACCATCCCACCATATATTTAATTTTAGTTTCAACAGCTTGCTTTTGTATCAGGCTCACCAGTGGGAGCCTGCTTCCTATTTCTGCTTCCTATTCTCTGTGTGGAGACTTTAAAGCTTTGCTCTTCCTGGAAATGAATCATTTCTGGTAACACAGATTTGATTTTGCTGCATCTACAGACTTCTCTCTTCCTGAACCTGATTTCTGATTTTTCAGGTAGCCCCAGGTGTACACATTCCTACAAGATGGGCACACTGGAAGCATATAAAACAAGACTGCACATTGCATTCCCCATCTCTTATGTAAATTCAGTATTTCTTTGCCAGAAGAATGGCTCTTCCAAATCTCATCAAAATAGATTTTGGGGGAAAAAAAAATTTAAAAAAAAAAAAAAAAA
>VWZN01004548.1:103376-240834 GCA_013396955.1 Regulus satrapa | reverse complement strand
GGAGAAGTGAAGGAGGCAGGAAAATGTTCCTTCCCTCGCCAAAGCCGCCGCTGCCCCGCCGGCCGCGGCTGCCACGTTCCCGGTGCCGGCGGAGCCGGAGCCGCCCCGGGCCGGGCCGCGGCCTTTGGCCAAGGCGGCTCGGGGAAAGGAGAAGCCCGAGCCCCGCCGATATCCGCCGATATCCGCCCCTTTCTGCGCCCTGAGACGGCGAAGGAGGCTCGCCGCGTTTCCTTCGGCAGGAAGCAGGTGGAAAAGTTTCGCGTTGAGCAAATTCTGGTAACGCCGCTAGTTTAGTCAGAGCTTCTGGGAAACGAGCCGAGCTCCTCGCTAAGTTGCACCTCACGTGTTTTTTTGTATCTTATGGTAGTAACAGACTCCATTCTATGATATTACCACTATCCTATGATAGTACCGGGTTGGTAGCTGAAGATGTCACTAAAACTTCATGGCTAGAGCATTGAACAGGAGTAATTGTTAATAAATTGCTGCACAGAGAGATTTGGTGAGACAACGTGAGCAGTTTCTCCAGGGAAATTTTAAAAAGGGATCTTCCACTTGGTATGAGCCTGAGGGTTGTGGAGGTAGAAATGAAAGAAGATGTGAGAAGAGGCTAAAAACTTGTTACAAGAAATAAAAAAGAGGAAGAAAGCCATGAGGGAAGAACAAAAAGCAAAAGCGGATAGAGCGCTGAAGAAGTGCAGGGTTAAAGGACACCACAAAAGCGGTTTTGGTTGTTAAAATGGCTTCACCTATAGGATGAAAGGGACGGTTGGTTGAAGTGTCCTGCTTAAAAAAATTCACTGTAGTAGGTGGCTGACTTACAGACTCTTCTTTACAGTGTGATCAGCTAGGTACTATTTAAATACTGTTTGGCACTTACACAGTGGAAAATTCGTGGGTATACTGGGAAGTAGTGGTAAAATTGACTGCGTAACATCACTGAATATTTTCATTCCTGTTCAGCCAAACCTATTAGTAAGTCATGACAGAAAAACGCAGTAGGAATGTGATAAACAGTGCATTACTATTAAATACAAAATACTACTCAGCAGATTCCTTATTTGAGCAGCAGAATAATGGCCTTGTGGGTCAGGGACAGCCGAGGTCCATTTCAGCCCGATTAGTGAAAGTTCTGCACTGTGGAGCCATCTTTATTGTGGCGTGGAAATAGTTTTAGGGCATTTTCTCGTGGTTCTCTTAAATCTACTGCTGCTTGTCAGAATTGTTCTTACACTGAGGGAGGTGGTAGCTTATATTAGTAGGGTGTTCCATACACTGCTTAAATGGTATACTATGCTTTATCAACTTTAATTTTTCTCTTTGTTCACAAACCGCGCCAGAACTGAAAATGAAACTAGGGTCCCTGTATATTTTTTGAAACTATGCTCCTAATCTGTGTGTGCTGTCTTTGGTGGGATACTCATTCTAAAACTTCCTCCTCAAAGCAGGGCCAGCAACTTAGTAAGTACTGCAGTTGCACCCACAAACTGGTTTGTTCAAAGTAAACTTCTCATGCTGTGTATGGTATATGATACACTGTTTTAAAAAAAGTGCTTAGTAAGTGAAGATTATTATTAATTATATTTTATGGTGTCTGTTGTGTGTGTTACTGTGTTTGCAGATAGGCATGAAGACAAGATTCTTTACCCAGTAAGCTTGCAAATTATTCAGGGGCTGATGCAATCAGTATACATTAAATATAGAGGAAGAATTCTTGGAATTACTGGAATTGGACTTAGAAGTCTCATTTTTTTCTCTCCTCATTTTTATAAAGACTTGGAAAAGGGCTCTTTTCCCCTAGAAGTTAAGACTCAGTAAGGAGCAGGAAAATGCACTGAACGTGGCTTCTACAAAAGAGGTGGTTTAACATACGAACAGCAGTTGGGGTACTTTTCTGAAAGCATTTCTCATAATGTGATTACCCTTTTAAAAAGCAGCTTCCTGTGAAAATGATGCTGAATCATAGCCATATGTTTGTTCTTATACAGGCAGCGATGCTTTTACCATTCGCCATGACAAACAGAACAAGTGCATACAAGTTAAAAACTCGCTGATAGTCATAAATGACTGCGGGGACACAAGTGGAGCTTTATGGAAATGGGTATCCCAGAATCGCCTCTTTCACTTGGGCTCCAAGCAGTGCCTGGGACTTGACATATTCACCAAATCAATGTCTCGCCTGAAAATGGTTGATTGTAACTCAGAATTAATGCTGTGGTGGCGATGTGCTGATGCTTCCATCGTTGGTGCATCTCAGTATAAAGTGACTGTCAAGAATAACTATGTGACAGCAAGCATAAATGCAACAGACCAGTGGAAAAACAACAATTCCTCCAGTGATATATGTCAGTATCCCTACCATGGTAAGTACGTTTGCACTTTGGAGAGGTTTTTTTTTATTTTTTTAGGGCTTTTTGAGTATGTCTGTACCAATAAGTTCTTAAAATTAGTTATATGAAAAGATTGATCAGTAAAGCAGTAGATTGTTGTGCTGTAGAGAGAAGCTTTAAAGATTTAAAATAAACAATAACAGCACAACTCAGAAATTGTGATACTGAGTGGCTTTCTTAGCAGGTTTAAATACCCCCTGCCCCATATTTCAGTACAAACCTATTTAATTATGAAATACCAACTACCTTCTATCAGAACTGGCACTGAACTCCTCACCGTAATGGGAATTTTCCTGTTAGCAGGTTTGAGGATGTTTTCTTTGCTGGTAGATTATACAGTCAAATTCAGAGCATGCTGTCAGCTCACAGCATGCTGGACTGTGAGCTTTGGTGTGGTAGTGTGTGCACTTGCCATGGGAGCCAGTCTTGTCTGAAACCTCACACTTGCTGGAGGAAGTGGAGAAAATGTGCTTTGCCTTTTCTCCCTTCTGTATATGTTGATTCTTAAGAGTCTTTATACTGTAGGACTCTGCAGAGCACCTGGATTTTGATAGGATGATGAATTCTCTGTAACTCACCAGGATGGGGGCACAAGTTTCTGCTGTTTCTCAGAAATACAGAAAAATATTTATGGATGTACTTTTCTTTTTTCAGTTCTGGCATTGCTGTGTATTATCCTTAACAAGAGAATACAATATTTTAAGTGTGGTTTGCATGCATTTAGGTTAACTGTGGCTGTACCAGCAGTGACACTGATTTTCTGTATTTTCCATGTCTAAGTGAGGGGAATGTATTTACTTCTTTTACTATTATTTTTTTTTCTTTCCTTTTCTGCAGAAGTTTATACCAAAGATGGCAACTCTTACGGTAAACCCTGTGAGTTCCCCTTTCTGTACAACGAGGAGTGGCACCATGAGTGCATTCAGGACGAGACACACACGGGTGGGAAATGGTGTGCCACCTCTGAAGATTATTCTCGCGACGGAAAATGGGGAATCTGCTTACAGCCAGGCATGTTGGGTTTCTGAATAGATGTCCTAAAAGCATTCTGTCACTTCTCTGATGTACAGCTCCACCTTCATGTGGCTGTTAAGCTGGGTAAAAGCTTTTCTATTGCAGTGTTGGCTAACACTGCAAGTATTTTGTTATTAATAGACCCTTGGTATTATAGTCAAAAGTTTTTCTTTTGAAACTTTCATAATGTTTCTGTATAGGTGTAGTTACAAGCACTTTCTGCTTCCTTTAAACAGAGGATGGTTGTCATGATATCTGGGAACATGATCCAGGGTCTGAAAATTGCTACCAGTTTAATACACAGTCTGCTCTTTCTTGGAAGGAAGCTTATATTTCATGTCAAAGGCAAGGAGGAGATTTACTTAGCATCCAAAATGCATCTGAATTAAGTTACATACAAGGTAGGTCTAATTACTCACATATGAATATTGGGAAATCTTTATAAAGTGGACGCAGCACTTTAGTTTCTGTCCTAAATGTCTGGGTTAAAAGTTGATTGTACTTAAAATATTCTGTCTTTCATTTGTGTAGCAAAACTAAAGTGCTGATTCCATTTTAGGGAGTAATTTAAATTTATCTGTATGATTTCACTGTAACAGTAAGATGTTGTTCATATTGGTAATGAGGAATGTCACCAAAACCTTAAATACAGGCCAGAGTGGTAGTTGGTGTTTTAGCAGCATGTTACTCTCTTGTTATGAAGCTGTCCTCCTTGATGTTCAGTCTTGACCTGGAGAAATTATCCAAGTGCCTTTGGGACTATAAAACCAAAGGAGAAACATCTGAAGATGTTGGAAGGGAAGGCTTGTGTGAATTAATTCCTCCTCAGTTCAAGGAAGTTTGCATGTCCAATTATAGCAGCAATCCTTCTTTCCTGAAATGCATGCCATTTCAGAATGCATTTTTAATGTAAAGGAGACCAATAAAGGATAAACATTTTATACTAATTGTGTTCTTTAAAAAAAAAAAATCTCTAGGCAAGGATGACATTGCTGAGATCTTCTGGATTGGCTTAAATCAACTGGATGTTTCTGGCGGTTGGCAATGGTCAGACCACAAACCTTTGAATTTTCTCAACTGGCACCCAGGTACTGATATTTCAGGTGGTATGGACAATATTTTCAACAGTAACTAATACTACTTTTTTTCCATTTCATTCCATTTTCAAAAGCATCTTTTCTTCCTAGCCAGCGAATCTTTCTATTCCCATTTTTTATTTATGGCTGATTAGGTTAATAAATGTCTAAAAAGGTAAAAATTAAATAGTATTTTTGAAGTCCGTTACAGTAAAGTATCCACAACTTTCCTAGCTGCTAAATTTCTCCTCCCACTGACAGAAAGACACTGATTTCCCTCAAATATTCTGATTGTTTGTGTTCGCACAAGGACTGATGTCACTTAGAAGCTTAACTTGGGTTTTTTAACTTCAAGATTTCCTAAATTTGTTTCAAGGTGAAGATAAAAGAAGTTTAAAACCTTTGAAAAACCTTTTTTAGTTACTCCAAAGATGCTGGTGAGATTAGTGAGATTGTTTGGAATTTTCAGGATGAATTTGTAATGTTTGCACAAGTATTTAATCTATGGGTATATGAGAATCCCAGAGTAGTACTCATTAGGAATACTGAAGCTAATGTTGTTCTGTCATTCAAGTTGAATTTGAGCTTTTTTAAGTGAAATTCTCTATTTTTCTTTCATTCCTAAAGTAGTGCTGCAACTGGAATTCTGTGAAAAGTTGAGAAGTGGTTTCAGTTACTTCTTTGATACCTTTGCTAAGAAATTTCAGTGGGATTTTTTGCTAAGAAATTTCAGTGGGATTTTCCAAATGTTCTCTGTCTTTTGGAAAGGTTAAGAAATTTGCTGCTCGTACATTGACTGCACCTTCTTCTGGAACTGTGACCACTCTGTATACAGACTGTAATGCAGAGCTAGAGGCCAGACTGTCCTGAGATTCAGTGGCATAATTTACTCTGCAGTCGTGGCAGACCTACTGTCTACCCCTCTTGTGAAAGTTCTTCCTGGTGCCTTACAGGAATTTTGATACCTGCAAGTTGAGCCTGTTACTTTTCCTTTTACTTTACCCCTCTGAAGACACCGTGGCCCTGTCCCACTGTTCTCTTCCACAGAGAGCTGAGATTTACCCTGAGCCTTTCTTCTGTGAGCCTGAACAAACCCAGTACTGGGGGAGCTGAGGTGGTCTGTGTAAGTCACAGCTTGGATTTGCATTCAGGCTCAAAGAAAGTCAAAAAGTTCCATTAGAAAGAGGCTCCAAGAGAAGCTGAAGACTGCAAAAAAGTTATTCTGTGTGCTGTTTCAAATCTGGGGCCTTGTCTTATGTTTCTGTTATAGTAAAGGTTAGCATTGAGAGACGGTGCAGAACTATGGAGTGAGGGTGCAACGGGACTGCCAGAGGAAACTTGAGGGCTGCAAAAATGGCTCTCCCCTGAGATATTTCTAGTCTGGGAAAGTGCTCAGTCAAGGGTTTCTTGTATTGTAAATAGAACATTCCTCCTGGTTCTATGATTAAACATCAGAAAAGAAGTCAAGATTGCTTGTTTCTGAAACTTTCTCTCTTAGAAAAACATTCAGTGGGACCTGTCTTAGGACAGCTGCCTGCAGTTGATGCAAATTATATTCTTCAGATACAAGGTGCCATACTATCCAAAGAGTGCCATTCTTGTATTGAAAACCAGCAGTAAAAAGAAGCAGTCACTGCCTTACTGTTTGATAACTTGTGCTGTTATGTTTTTGTTTTTTCCCTGTCTATAGATATGCAGAGTTTATCACCACTGGATGGGACGAGTTGTGTGGTGATGAATGCTGCTTCAGGTCAGTGGCAGAGTTACCACTGTGGGACTCAGCTTCCATATGCCTGCAAGAAGTCACTCGGTGAAGTTTCAAACATTCCAGGTAGGACAGTTTGCATTTTTGAGTTTTGTGTTTTAATATGAGTATAATGTTCACTTACGGAGTCTTTCTTTTCCCTCCCAAACCTTTTCAGGCATCTCTGCCAAAGCATTTTCACAACATTTTAGGGGTTTTTAGCAGAGCAGAAGCAAACTCTGTTTCTTCAGTGTCAAGATGATGCATCACAAACAGTTTCATTTTTTTGCAGCTTTCTCATTCACACATAAAGCATTTTGCAGCAGTCCTGCCCTTTTCATCACATTTTCCTCCATGGCTTGTGCCTCCTTTCATGTATTAGTGGAAGTCTGGAACTGGCAGTTGCATCCCAAACCTTTCCACCTTTGCTTTAAGCCCGTTACTCTCACTCTTGGTGTGTATTGACATAAAATGGACCTTACCTGGGTCTTGGATCAAACTCTGTTGAATTCAAATAGAAGTAGTCAAATAACCTTACTGTCCTCTGACAGTAAGGTTACAGGCCTTGCTTACAGGCTAAGCACTGAAAATCAGAGTGCAAGAGTTGGTAGTTTGCTCAGTGTGTTATCTTTGCTGGACCCATAACTGCTCTTAAAAGATAATAATTCCTTCATCCTGACCGACACACACACAGAGACCTTCAGTGTTTACAGTGTCCAGCTGTGACATATAACTGATTACATGCTTTTGGCCATTTATCTACACCTCTTGTGTAGATGTCCAACTCTTCTCATGTCCATGACCTCTTCTGAGTGTGCCTTATCCAGTTCTCAGCACTCCAGTTTGCAGGGCTCTCTTGCAAAAGCTTTTACTCAAAGGAAATTGTCCTTGAATGACAAGGAGGACTGGAGGATTAGGGGTGTGTTGTGTCTCTGGTTAAGGCATGTTCTCTCCAGCCCCCCCGGAGAGGTGTGCATTTGAAAAAGAAATAGTAATCAGTTTAAATCTAATTGAACTGGTTCAAATTTTGCAGTGATGCTCTGAAAGCTAGTTGTCAGTTAGCAATTCTTGTCTGTTCTCTGGTTCCTCAGTGGGGTATGTAGAGTTATTACCACAAAACAAAATTCTGAACTCCTCTGGTTGGAGTATTTTATAGTCTGTTTTGAACCAGAAAGGCTATCAGTATATACTTTTTCAGCATCCATTAAAGCTAGTTAGAATTCTTGAATATCTTCAGAAGAGAAAAAAATTTAAAACTAAGCATTTGTTGAATTGTATGCTTCTTTTCTACAATGATTCAACTTGATTTGACTTCAGTTGCTTTTGAAATCTTGCTTACAATTACTTTTGAACCTTTCACTTAGACTAAGACCAGCTTAATGGTCAAAGCAGTCCTGCTTTTTAGTTTCACTCCCACTAACTTCTTTCTCCTTCTACCTACTTCATGGCCCCAAAATACTGTGAGTTCTCCTAATGCTGCATTGAAATCTGTTTGTTTGACTGAGCTGTGACCCTTTTTTACATGAGCCCTGAAGAGATACGAACACAGTCTGATTTCTGCCTTCTGGCTATTTTCAAGGTGCTGCTGACTTTAAATCCAACCCCTCGCACTAGGAGATGTAAAACAAAAGCCTCTAATTCCATTTCTCTTCGCTGTTAGAGTTTTGGAGACACTTGGATACTCGCTGTGACCCGGGCTGGCTCCCCCACGATGGCTTTTGCTACATGCTGAGCAACACCCAGGCACCTTGGAGTACAGCAGATGAGTTGTGCAAAGCAAATAAGAGTAACCTCATCAGCATTCACTCATTAGCAGATGTTGAACTGGTTGTCACAAAGCTCCACAATGGTGAGTTGGGGTAGTTGTGAAGGTTGAGCCCACCAAGTGCTGCACACCATGAATCACAAACCTCTTTCCACGTTCTAGCATACGGTTGTCATAATCTCTGTGTGGGTGTTAATGCTGAGTTTGTACTCAGGCTAGTGTTGAATGTTGCTGTGCAGATCCAGGGCCCCGTGTTAGGACTTGTTCTGGTTCAGTCTAGTAATTTATTTATTTACTGGGCTAACCTGCTTCTAGTTTTTTCATACTTTATGCTTAATTTGCTCTTCAAAGAGAATAGTAGATAGTTGGGCCAATATTTTGTCTGCTGAGTCACTGAAGTAATAAATATTATTGGTAGTGGTTGATGTTATGTCTTTGCCTACACTCTAAATTTGGTTTAGGGTGTTTTTGCTTCTGTGTTTGTTATTTTTGTTTGTTTGTGGTTTGTTTTTTTCCTGTTTGTTCCTTCTCTGTGAAACTTACAGTCGTGAATATAAGTTAAAAAACAAGATAACAAGTTATGTGTGTATCAAATACCTTTTCTCACTATAAGAAAAATACCACTGTACTGCTGCACATTATTTTTCACTGCTGTGCAGTATGATAAAAAATTTTATTTTGCTGATAACACACTGCTTTTCTATTCCTTTGAATATTATATTGAAACGACAATGTTGTCCTAATTTTAAATTACAGATGCTGAAGAGGAAATGTGGATGGGTCTCAAGAATGACGATGTGCCAACTTTGTTCAAATGGTCTGATCAGTCATCTGTGGTTTTTACCTACTGGGATCAGAATGAACCAAAAGTTCCCTTTAACAGCACTCCTAACTGTGTGTCATATTCAGGCAAGGTAGGAAGAGAGTGTTGAGCTTGGTTATCACTTTGTATTTTTTCATCATAGTGGAGGCAACATCGGTGTGTGTGTGAAAGTCAAAGAAGGGAATAAAGCAGATAGCTGATCTTACTTCTGGAATAATCTTTAAAATAGATTTTTCTGCAAGCAAATTTCTCAACATTATTTATTTAGCTAGAACTTTATAGCTGTGTACTGCAAAGAATGGAAGAAATTACTCTTAGCTCTGAGACTACCACACTGTTGGCCAGACAGTTTGTCTTGTCACTCTGTATTTTGGGTTACTGGGATCTTGCATGTTTCTGCAGAAAGGTAGGTAGGAAGGGAAATCTGGGTTCAGTCATCTCCCAGACCAATTTGGGTCACCCAGTCCAAGAATGGAAAGCTCTAAAAAGGGTGTTGGTGAAGGAAGGAGGTCACGAAGAGTGGGAAGCAGGCTGTATCCCATCCTGCAGATTCAGTAGAAAAGTGGAGCATGCGTTTTCCTGCTGTGTCATCAGCCTGGCACTGGAGTCGGTGCTCAGCTCCTCGCAGCTGACCCTGAGCTACTTCCAGGTTAAGCTGAGCATGCCTCCTGCACCCATTCCCTTCCTGACCTAAGAGAGTTGGCACCACCCTGGCCTTTTTTTTCCTCTTTGAATGTGATCCAGAATCCTTCCATCCCCGTGTGTAATCCAGGGCATCCCACCCAGTATTCATACTAGAGGCATTTTGGGTTTCTTGCCAATGGAAACAGCCCCCGCAAACATAGAAATCGAAAGATTGTTAGAATTTAAAATACTTTTTTTTCCCTTTCATTCTCACAGCTGGGACAGTGGAGGGTCAAATCCTGTGAAGAAAAATTGAAATATGTTTGCAAGAAAAAAGGAGAGATTTTGAACGAAACAAAATCAGATCAAAGTTGTTCGTTGGAAGAGGTAATAGGAAGCCTCTATTTCTTCTATTGTCATTTGGCTCAGAAACCTGAGCCAAAATCACTTACTTGAAATCACTTACTTCCTCTACTTCCATTTCTTTCTTGTCCATTCAGTAAAGTCTGTGAAACATTTTATCTGAAAAAGGACATTTATATAACATAAACCAAATTTCACATTCTCCTAAGCAGGCTTGGGATGTGTTATCAGTCTGCTGATGAAAGTATTATGAGCTTGGACCCAGGAGAGGTTGTGTTTTATTTATTTATTTAAAAGAAGCTGATTTTATTAGAAATGTTATTGGTACCACCATTTGTTCTGTTGTTTTGGTTCAAATTATGTTTTAAAATTTAGGGTAAGCCTTTTGCAACATAAAGATCTGCAGAGATTGTTAACTGGGATTAGGTTTGTTACACTTCACTTGCTCTCATTTTTGTTCTATGACTTGAATAAAGGGAGGGGTATTTTTTGGTTTTTGATAGAATTTTTTTTTTTTTTACAGTATGACATCTTACAACCTAAACTTTCATCTTTTGAACTAGTCTGGGATGGTATTGCTAGCTACTTCAAAGTTATTTGGTTCAGTTTTGTGTGGCATATTACTTGCAGCAGGAAAAAATGTTTACCTCTTATCTTTCTTTCTGTATGACCTTTTTACTCTGTCTTTTCAGAGACTTCCAGCATGTAGAGTTACAGAAATTTCAGTGTAAATGTGGGGAGAAATGTTTGAATAATAGTGAAATTTTGTAAGTTCGCATTTTCAGTATCAAGTAATTTTTCTCAGAAAAAAAAACCACTGGCATATGCCTTCCTAATATTCTTGTGTTTGAATCCTGGCGTTGGTGGAACAGCATGAAAACTCCTATTGTTTTGAATAGGACTGGGCTGTTGCCCTTGTGTTTCTCTCTGTAAATGCACGTAGTGGTCAGAAGACTCTGCCCAGGCGAGCTAAAACAGTGGTGTATTTTATTCCTGTGGCTGCATTATTTTTTACAACTGTGAATCTGAGAGTTGATGATAGTGGACCTTGTGTGTGACACAGTGCATCTCTTTCTTATATATGCTGTGCCAGCTTGTGGGCACCAGCCAGTGTTGGCAATGATTTATTTTCTCTGGTAGGTAATGCCTAAATTAGGTTGTTTTGTATAAATGTGGTTTTTGTTTGTTAACCAGGGATGGGAAAGACATGGAAACTATTGTTACAGGATTGATAAAATGGAAGTTTCATTTGGAGCCCAGTGCAATCTTACAGTGATGAACAGGTAAAGCACATTTGTAATTTATGAGCAGGTTTAACGTCACAAACCTGGAGATAAAATCAGAGGTTAAAACTGCTGTATGATAACTAATGGTTTATAAAGAAAAAGTAGAGAGAATTGCTTTTGCCAAGAACTAGAAAGCCTTGTTTTCCTTGATGTGACAGTGGTAAGCCTACAATGTGAAGTGTTCTTAGAGCAAGTATGAGAATTCCTATCCTGCTGACCCCATGTTGAATATGGGACTGCCTGGATGACTGCTTGAACTGACTCTTGTGATATCCCTGTTTTTTTAATTGTCTCATAGTTTTGTGTCTTTCAAATATTGACTCGGATTAATCTGTAATTTTCAGATTTGAACAAGAATTTATTAACAGTCTAATTAGAAAACACACCGGAGTTGAAGAGAAGTACTTCTGGACCGGTTTGCAGGATATTAGCCAGTCAGGAATCTATTCCTGGGGTACAGTGAATGGGGAAACACCTGAAGCTGTGACATACACTAACTGGAATTCCATGCAACCAGGTAAATTTGAAAACTAAGAAAAACCACATAAAAATACTGTCCTTTTGCATTGAGCAAGCACTAGAGTACCATGTTACAGAACTCAAAGCATGCAATAAAGTAGTAGTTCACAATTATGTCGGGGTTTTTTTGAATGCCAGCCAATGGTTTTAAATTTGGTTTTGGTGGCTTTAATTTTAGCATTTTCAGGAGGATGTGTGGCCATGTCCAGTGGAAATTCTCTTGGAAAGTGGGAAACTAAGGATTGTAAAACCACTAAAGCGTTTTCTGTCTGCAAAAAATATATTGGGAAGCCCAAGGAGCCAGAAGTGCTGCCAAAGCCAACTGATCCCTGTCCTCCTGGGTGGCACAATGGATCTGGCCTTGCCTGCTACAAGGTAAAATGTCATTCCTGTTTGATGCTGATTGCTCATTACTGTCTTGGAGGAAGTGAGTGATCAGCCATTTTCTGGGCACAGCTGCTCTGGAGGGCATTTTAAAGGTGCTCCTGACCAGGAGAGGGAATTGGTGTTGATTCAGATTGACTGCCTGCAGATGCTGTCCTGCATCGTCCTCTGCCGTTCCTGGAAGGTGCATTGTGCCTCTTGCTGTGGGCAGCTGAGGGGAGCAGCAGCACTGGCCCTATGCTGCTGTCTCAGGAGCCTGATGCTGTCAGAGGGTGCTGTGCCTGTGTCCTCCCTGCTGCCCCCAGCATGCACAGACACCTGGATAGGGAAGGAAAGCGCTTTTCATCCCCTTCCCTTGACCTTTTCTTTTCTGCGCTCCAAGAGTGTTGATAGGAGAGGTAGGATTTTCTCTGGTTCAGATGTGGATATATAAAAACATTCAGCCTCAGTTGTGTTTTACTGAGTTTTTAAGTGAATAGTGGAAGCGAGCAGCTATGCTGTTTAGCTGGGACGGCTTAAACAAATTTGTATTTAGAAATGCAGGTTTTCCCCCTTCTGTTAAAAAATAAATCAAGTTAAAACTGAGGCTTGGATAAAACATTGGATTATTTATTCATTACTTTTGCACTCCGTGTCTGCAATGAACTGTTTCTTGTAAACAGCTCATGTGGCAAAGTGGGGAAACCCAACTTGAATAGCAAGGGTGTGGGCAAGCATCCCAAAGGGAGAGGTCTGTGCTGCTGTGCAGCATAGCTGTCCCAGAGCTGATGGACGTGACAGCTGGCCCTGGCAGATTCCCCACCACTGCTCTTGACCAAATGCAGCATGTCTGTGCAGAGAGATCCAGCTGATGGGAATTGTCTTGGACTGAAACCAAGGGGATCAAGTGGATGTGTGAGCTGAAGTGTACGAGCCAAACTTGCAGCTCAGATGCATCCAGGTAGCCAAGGGTGTTCCAAAAAACTTTCTTCAGGCACAGCACTTAAGTGAGACCAGTTTCAGTGAACATTAGGCTTTGTAGTTCACCATAAATTTGAAAGAACAACTTGACTTGCAGGTGTGGAACTGGCTAGTGATTTCTAAAATCTGGCTAGTGCAGAGCTGGCTAGTGATTTCTAAAATCTTTCTGGCAAAGAAAAACAGAGAAAGTCTGTCATGTGGAATATGTTGTGTTTGAAACAAATTTTGCCAGCTAACCTTCAGAGTCTGGCTGTTGTCAAACAAAATGGTTAAAAAGTCAAGTTCTTTCCCTATGGAAAATACCAGTTACTAAATCTCAGGTGGCCATATTTTAGTAGAACAGGAGTGTTTTAAAAATACTGCCTCATGTGTCATTTTCTGCTCTCACATTTGGGTGTTGTGAAGTTCTTCCACAGTGAAAGAGTGCTGCGAACCAGGACCTGGGAAGAGGCAGAAAGGTTCTGTGAAGCCCTTGGAGGCCATCTGCCTAGTTTTAGCCACTCAGAAGAAATCAAGGCACTTCATTCTATACTGAGAAAAATGATCAGGTAACAAACTAGCCATGTTCTCAAATTTTGATTCTGCAGTGGATCGCAAAAGCTGCTGCTGACCCCAAAAGGCAAATATGAGAGAGTGTGTGACAACTGTGTTTCCCACAGAACAGCTAGATGTGGCATTTGAACTGCCTTGCTGGAAAATGTCAAGGGAGTACAGCTTGGGCAAATATTTCACATTGCTAGAGGCAGCACAGGAAGAGAAATTTATGTAATGGAAGATGCTCAAAGCAAATCTAAGTCTGTTGCTATAATACATTTTTTCCTTCTCTGTGTTGAATTTTGGCACAGCTAGATAGTAAATGTACCTATTCTTTACTGGTACATTCTTTAGAGATTAGTTGTTATTTCAGTTTTTCAGATCCATCTAATTTTTATTCATTAAATGCTTCCTGACAAAACTGGGTGCTATCTTTTGAAAATGTGAATAATGTAGTGTCCAGCAATCTGGTTGGCACAGATCCTGTTTGGCATAGCTGCACTAACACTATACGGGCATTAGATGGGTGTGCTGAATGTTCTGGTATCAACAGATTACATGCTAAATAATTTATGAGTTTAATGCTTTATTTTTAATCAAATGAACTGTCGCTGCAAAGCTTTATTAGGCATTGGTGTGATGTCAGTTCCTTGTATAATATGGGTTTTTTTTTGATTGACTGTCTGTTTTTTCAGAACGTTTGCCTGCTTAAACTCAAATACTGCCAGTTAGGTGATGTAATTTTTTTCATCAACAGAGTAAATCAGGATTATTGCAGAAGTTGCCAGCATAAAACACTATGATTAAATTTTTAAACCTGATGACTGAAGGGGGTGCCTTCTTGAGAGATCAGTGAACTTTTTTTAGAAGTGCACAAGTCATGAAAATTACTCAGTGTTTATGTTAATAAGAGACAAAACCAAACTTGTATGCTCTATATATAGATAGTTTAGCTTGTGTAAAAGCCACTTGTGATTCCTCTGCTAAACTGGCTGAAGTCCCACAATAAAAATCAGGGTGCAAATTATTTCTAGCTGTAGACCTTTAGATGTTTTGTAATTATGCATTTTGTATTAGTGCACCTAATCTACTATGAAATGTGAATAGAGAAGTGACATTTTCCTACAAGTACTTGGAACTGTTTTTCAACTTGTAGACTGTCTGAGGCATTAATTATATTTTCTGTTAGGAATTAAACGGTGGAGACTTCTGTCTTTCCAGGAAGTCAGTTGACACACAATGCTCCCACATTTCTCATTGTTCAGAAATTTTGAATTAAGTCTGAAAGATTATAAGTCCCAGTATTTCCATATTATTCCAGCAGAACTTAAAATGAGAGGCAATATATTGAGCCTGGTAGAAATTGACTCTGCAGTCAGTGTTACAGTAACTGCTCATATAAAATATGACTGAAAACACAGTATTTTCATCTGGGCTAACTCCTTTTTCAGCACTTCAGAATATTCTGAACTGAAATACTACATAGTTGATATTGCCTGGGGTATTTTAAACAATGTTTGTTTAGATAACATGATGAATTGTTGAAGATAGTTATGCTTTTACTTACTCAGAGGTGTTGATTACATAAAATATTTTGGAGGTCAAATGTCAAGGGTAGTTAATCTAAAAATCAAGCTCATTTGAGATAGGGAGCCGTGTGAATTATTTCACCAAGAACAAATACTTCAGCTAACTAGGAGAAATCATGCTAAGGTGGCATTAGATGTGATTAGCTGCTGGAGTGTGCTGGCATGCAGTTTGTTCATGTTCTCTGTATTTACTCAGTGCAAACTCCGACCTAAAGCATTCATTCAGTGCATTCATTTCAGCTTGGGGTAGCAGCCACACCTCAACTCTCTTGGTTTCGGGTTTTTTCCCCTTGCACAGTTCTCTGGTGACTCACTGAGAATTGTTTGTTTTTAAATGTTAGCAAGAGTCATTTTGGTTCACGAGGAAAAGGGCAGCTTGCCTAGTCCATTTTGTTCTTTACTCAGATTCCACCTTAGAGTCAAATAAGAGCCAGAATTGCTCCAGCCAAGTCGAGCTATTGCCATTGGAAAGGAAAATAAAATTTGCCTGCCAGCCTTCCCCTGCCTGTAAGAAATAGGAGATAACCTCTTTTAGCTTTAAGGGACATGATATAGGCAGAACGGATCCAGTTCAGTTACTTCCATTTTTTGGACTGTGTTTGTGAGCATTCTGCATCTTAGAGCTGGCAGCAGTGCTGGACACAGGAGGAGAAATAGCTTGGTCTGCTTAGAGGAAAAATTTCAGCAAGGACACCTCACTAGAAAGAAATCCAGGTTGCCTTTTATATGAACAGCTCTGCTGCTCTAATTGTTTTGAATCTAGAAAGCCTCACAAACACTTGAGTTTGAAACAAATAAAATGACCTTAACAGAGTAGCCGAAACAGCGATAAAGCTGAGATGCAAGTTGTAGTAATTGCATTAATTCAGCTTCTCTTTTCTTCCACTCAAGAGCATGTAATTAGCAGGGTGTGATTTAGTTAGATACAGCAGGGAGTTTAGCCTATGACAGCAGGGAGAACAAGGTGGCCAGATGGGCTTCATGCAGAGTTTTAGGTCAGCACTGTCTAAGATAAAATAGTGCCTTAAACTGCGCCACTAAGGAGTTGGCCCAGATGTATACCTTACCTCTTGTCAAGAGCTGGGTTGACCTACAAGCCCCAGAAACTTCACTTAGGCTCTTAGTCTTGTGTTGGAGCTGTCATAAAGGACAGAGAAAATAATTTTCTATTTCAGCAGTTAGAATATGATCAGAAAAATTACAGGTTTATAGTCCCTTCACAATCTGAACTGTATTTATTCACTCCTGTAGTACTTTGACTTTTATGAATGTTTAGCTGCGTGTGAAAGAAAAACCACCAGTATTCTGCAGGGTTTGCCAGAGATTTAGGGTCTTTCAGTGTCAATCAGTGTGGACTCTACTGTAAAGCACAAATTGTATGTATGTTTTAGTTTAAAACTCTAAAAACTTCAGGTTTTTAGAGACAGTTCTGGGAGTGTAGCTCAAAGAGTACCCTGTCACTGATAAATCCATGTTGATATCAGTCCATAGGATGAATTTTAAATGCTTTGCAATGAGGAGACATACTTAAAGAACAAACAAATTCCTTGCTGCAAGCTTAGTTGCAATAGAGAGTCTTAATTCATTTTTGTCTTAAGTAGTTGGTGGAATTCTTTCCTGTGATGAGATGACAGTATAATTTCAGAGGGTTATCAGAAAGCTTCACTTAAGCTTAAAAGTACTGTCAAGTGTAGTGTAGCAGTTACTAAATTAGTCATGGTCATATCTGAAAAATTCCAAAAGAAGCAAAAGAGGCACGTTAATGTGTAAGAGCCCAGTCAGCTGAAAACATTGGGGTTTTTTGCAGGCTAGTAATTATAAATTGGGAGATAAACTGGAGAAATTCTTGATCTAGCATACTTCCTATTTTAAATTTATGTATTACATAGTAGCCAAACACAAATTGAAAGAGTTTGAAAAATTGCTCTAGAGCCTCAGATAATTACTGCAAATCTTTTCAAAAAGACTGTCTCAAATTTTCTGTTTAGAAGCTATTTCTGTGTGGTGATCAACTGCTTAAACTGCACTAAGTCTGTAGGTGACAGGAGGGGATGGCTGCTTCTTAATTGGAAGAGCAGCCACAGAAAAATAAAGTCCTAAAGGCAAATAGCCAGAAGTCATTTAGCTGCTTGACAGCTGTGAATGTTTGGCTCACAGTTTTCCCTCTGCAGTGATCTGGGGCATTTAGGCTCTTTAAAGGCTCCTTAGTTGTATCATTGAAAGACTAAAGATTGATCAGTATGATAAAATCACACAGAGTGATCACGCTGTCTCACCGATTTCAGAGAACTATTACTGTAGTTGAGAACAACAAAAATTAGATATGTTGATGGCTGATATTTTTCTTCCCAAAGCAAACTTTACCATGTACCGTTGCCCTTCTCGTGTATCGTGTACTTAAGCTCACACACCCTGGGTTAAGCTGTTTCTTGGTGCTGCACCATCAGTATTTTCAGACTGTTCAGAATCTTTGTGGTGATATGTGTGGAAAGCTAGTGGCAAAGCCTGATTCTGAGTCTATCCCTCCAGGTAATAAAGTAATTTTCATGAATTTTCCAAGTTCTGGCTTCAGACCACTGAGTTTGTCAGCACTTTTTTCTGGGGCGCCTTTTACAAACTCTGACCTCTGCTGGTCAGATGTCTCTGTCCAGTTTTGAACTTAAATCTTCTTTCGAGTCGTGGTTCTCTCTGACATGATGTTCCTTTCCGCTCAATTCTCTCCTCTTCTTGCAGGTTTAGTCTCCTAAAATATTACAAAGAATAATTGTATCCTTTCCCTGTCTTTATTTAGGAAGACCAGGCAAGAAAATCCTTAATCCTTTTTAATAGCCTAAACTCTTAATTTCCTCAAATGTCCTGTGTTTCTTCTCTGTATTTGGTGCATCCTGATGGGACAGTGCTCCTGAGACAGTTCTACAGGTGCCCTGTAATGTGGCATCAGTGCTTTACTGTTGCTGTCAGACCACCTTGATGAGAGTGCCTTTTCCACAGCTCTTTTGTAGCAGGCTTTCATGTAGTGTGTAATTTCATAGGAAACTTTTGGTCTTTCTCCCCTCTGCTGCTTTCAGCTGATAGTGTCATTCAGAGAAGTATCTATTGACCTTCTTGGGCAGAGCATTGGATTGGAATGAGTTATCATGAAGTTCAGTACCCTGCACAAAATTGAATCTTTGAGAATTTACAGTACAAAACTAACCTTGCACTTGGTTAGCACCTTTAACTTTATAAACAAAAGAGTATGGTAAAGGCTCTGACTGCAGATTTGAGTATTTATGCTGTAAACCTGGTTTTTAAAGTAATTTTATATCTTAGGACATCTTTGTATTAGAACAACTTTGTATGCTGAAATTTTAAATTTAAGTGTCTGCTGCTTTTGAAAAATGAGGAAGTAAAATCTAGGAAAATCCCAGTTCTAACTGGACTAAAATTTCAACTGCCACTTGTTTGTGCAACCATCGAACTCAGTGGTGTTAGGTGCTGATTTATGTCTATATCTCATTTAGGAGGGTGTGTAATTGAAATAGGTGCCCATGTTTAGTGTGTTTATGCCACTTACAAAGTTAAGGGAAATATGCCAGTTCTTTGAGTAGAAGGTTTTGTGTGGTTTGAGAAAGAGTGTATTTGAGCTGATGGTGTTTGAAAGATAGCCCAAGGTGGGTAAGAGAAAGGGAACCAAACCATGTAAACACTCTGTGTGTGATTCTGGAAGAAAAGTGTAGAAAGGACACCATTATATCAAGTGGCAACTGATGAAGTGATGATGCAGCCCACAAAGGAATTACCTGATTCAATTCATTTTCTTCTGTACAGAAGAGGTCCTAGCCCTTCTATCTATTTTCTCTTTGAACTGCTACAACTTGCAGTAATAAAACCTTGCTTTTTTGCTGCTCAGTCCTAAATAATGCCATACCATAGGTCAGTCTTCCTATTAAATGAGCTAAACCATATACTTGGCCTAAGATTGTATCCTGTTTATTGACAGCAACGACAGATGGGTTTGGATTGGAATGAATAAGAGGAGTCCTGATTCTTTGGGAACCTGGCAATGGAGTGATAACAAACCTGTAAGTTAACTTTTAACCAAGTAATGTCACCTACTGATTAGTTTCGACTAGTTTCAAGTTTCAACTTTCAATTAAAAGTAAATTGATAAATATTTTAATTAAAATATGTCAAGTCTTTCGACAGGTTAATAATTCAGAAGAAGATTGTGTACTTAAGAGCTGCCATCCAAGCAGATTTCCAATTAAAAGCATATCTTTAACAAGGTTAACCTGATTTCTATCTCCATTATATTAAAATAATTTCACAGAATTAGAGCAGTAAACATCCAAGAGCTGTGGAGAGAATGAGGTGTCTTCATGCCACAACAGAAGGGAGTGTTTATCAGCTCATTTCCTTGTTAGGTCAGACTTTTCCAAAAATATCTTCCTCTCTGTAATTGGTTTATTTGTCTGAAATTGTGAGTTCTTTCCCCTCTCCCCCCAGAAAAGAAACAGATATGGAGACTCAGAACTGAAGTAGTAACTGCTATCCAAAACATATTTTAATGGTAATAAGCATAATGGGACCCCAGGTTAGAATGGTTGTCTCTTGGGATTGCCACAGCAAAGCATCAAATGTTGGTTCTTTGATCCTGTCCATCATCCTGCAGGTAACCAGTGTTGTTATGCCACTGGACTTTCTGGAAGATGAGTATGATACAAGAGACTGTGCTGCATTAAAGGTTAGTTTCAAGGTTTTAAATAATGTGTCTTTTTACTTGGAAGTGCTTGTAAAAAGATACTTTTTCCAGTTGAATACTGAATTTAGGTTTAGATGTTTTCTTAGTAGAGTGGAAAAGCCATAGTGTTCCCTTAATCTACACCTATTACAAAATTATCCTTAATCAAGTGTTTTTTTTATGAGCCAAGTGCTGTGCTAATGATGACTTTTCATAGAACTTCTTTTGATATTTTTAAGTACAAAATATTTTAGTAACAGTGCTATTCTGTATTGCATAATGCCATACTATGCATCTCATGTATGTTACATATAATTCTTAAGGATGTGTTGTAGCACCTAAAGCAAAAAAGCACAGAGAGCCCTACCAGTAACTTCTTAAAATCTATATTAGCTTTTCTGAACTGCAGATTAAGAAAAAGTTTGAAACCAAAAAAGTTTGAATGCAGTAGCCAGACAGAGCATGTGTTTGTGTTATTGTGTGTATTTCCTTGTTTACCTGTGATATAGACTGTATGTGCTCTGTTGGTTTCTAATTTCAAATGTCAGACCTCAGCTTGATTCCTGATTAAGCTCTTGAATACTTTATTTAGTCTTGATGGCATGAGTTTTAAAATAGCCTTTAATTTTTCTGAAGTATCATCTGACCTTGCAGTACCTACCATCCCTTTTAACCTAAATAGAACCACCTCTGCTTTTAGGATTTACTGGGGGAAAGGATAATTGCATCCCTTCTGTTCACAGCCATTTCCCTCATTCACTTCTCCTCTGCTCATGACTCCAGACTGAGAAGCTGGTCAGCATGGAGCTCCTACAATTTTAGACAAAGGGAGAGCACTTTGAAGGGAATGCTGTTAAAACAGTAACTTTCCTCTCCTCCCTGCTAGTTATAGTCATGTTATTTCAATAAATGATAAAAAATTCTCCTTTCTGGAGAGACCAGCAAGAATGAAGTCAGTTCTTCAAGCTTGATTGTAAGAAATAATCTTAAATAAGAATGATTGTTTCTGTGGAAGTTAAGATGGTTTCTTCTTTTCAGCAGAAATGATAATTATTTTGGGGGAACAAGTTGCAATAGACAATTTAATGATAAGCATTGATGAGAAAGTGGGCACTGCAGAAACCCTAAGAAACATTATTTTTAGAAAAGACTTTTAAGACATTTGCATGTAGACTGACATTAAGCCCTTCACAGCATTAGCTAACATGGAGAGTTGTAGTTGAAGTTATAGCTGTATTTGCTCTTTTATTTGCAAAATAAATTGTGTGACTTAACAACACAGTAAAATGCACTGACTCTGCCAAAGAACTTTTTTCATTACAGTTTAATTTTATATTTCAAAGGCCTGTGCTGTCCTAACTCAGTTTCTACTTTTATGCAGACCTCACAGTTTTCACGAAGATCATTTTGGAGATTTTACTTCCATGAAGGCAGAGACTTGGAATTTTACTTCAGGCCTTTTGATTGTGAAGCTAAGCTTGAATGGGTCTGCCAAATAACAAAAGGTAAACTGCAGTTACATCCATTTATTCATATAAAGAATTTAATACAATGAGTTGTAATTCTTGCCTTATAATAGAAACTTTGCAAGGAATATTTTATTGTTTGCTCTCTGAACTGCTAAGAGGAAAGTACATGAAATGTCTCACTGATGTCACATCCAAACAGATATACACTTAGATCAGAAACTGACCCTGAGGAGGATGCAGTATCACTGCTCTCATATTTTTTCTAGTCCCACAAAGTAAGCAGTAAACCCCTGAGTTGCAGCATTTTTACTGAATCACCACAAGTATTTTGGGTGTAGTTGGCTTCAGCCTTAGGTGAACTAGCCTTCTTCTGGTAAACAGCTCCTCACTGTAATGAAACAGAGGGGTGAGAATACAGAAGAATAGCATGGCATATCTGCACAGATACAGGTTTTTTCATGCAGTATGAAATGTAATCCAGTAGACTTTTACACTTGGGTTGTTGATTAAAAGGTGCCTTGGCATGAAACTTTCTTGTTGGGGTGAGATACTGGTAGAAATACTGCTATGATTCTTGAGAGATAAAAGAACCACAGATGTGTAAGATGGAGGTATGCAGTACTCCCATTATTTTTATATCAACTCATTTTAAACTATTAAACCTGTGTATGATTCCAACTTTTTTTATCATCATGAATACTGAGAAGTATGAGTAGTAGCCATCACTTCTGTCATTGGTGGCCACAGTCTTGGTAGAAGGTGAATTCAGTGACTTTTCCTTTTTTCTTCTGGACAGGTAGCACTCCAAAGACACCAGAGTGGTATATACCAGGTAATTGGACATCTTTTGTATTTTTCCACCATGTGTGTAGGGTTTTTTGTACTCAAATGCAGTTTTGTTCCATTGCTACTGCAATACCTGTTTCATACCAGAAAAGGTTATGGCTGATAGAATTTGATTTTGAGAGAGTTCAAGATGCAGAGCTTTGACTCTTCCCAGTGTCAAATTGAGATTTCTTAATACATTCAGATAAAGAAAACACTTGTTTTTCAGAATTCATTTCTTACTCAATGTGGTATTTCTTCTGTGTAGATGAAATTGGAATTCATGGAGCCCCAATTGTTGTTGATGGAGCAGAGCTGTGGTTTGTACCAGATAAAAACCTGAGCTACCAGGAAGCTATTTTCTACTGTCAAAAAAATGACAGTGATTTAGCCTCTGTAGAGTCTTACCCAAAACTCAGGACAATACTATCTCAAATAGAAAAGGTAAGAGGGTGTAATCTGTTTTCACAGTTACTTTACATTGCAGGGAAATTTGCTAAGTTTTCCAATATGAGAAAATGTTAGTCCTGATTTCTTTTTTTGTTTCCTGTTGGCCTCAATGGTTTCAACTGTACTTAAAAGGAAAAGATGGGATAAAAGAGAATTAGTTTAATGGCAGTCTGTTAAAAGAATTTTTAAATATAAAAGTAGGTTTAACAACATTAAAAAATGCAGAGCTCTGTGAATGATGAAAGAGTCATAGCAGGAGCACTGTGCGAGCATCCCATTGTCTGCAAATATTTCATTAACATTTGTGCTGGTTCTTAATTTTGTGCACAGGACAACATATAGTTTTTCACTTGGTGAGAGGATTTAATTAGAAACATGGTCTGAGGGACTTTATTGGAAGAGGTTTGTGTTGTTCATGGCATGAAAGTACATTCTTGTAAGGCATCTGAGAAAAACGTCAAGTTTCAGTGCCTCTGTGACCAATTCTGTCACACTGCTTTATCTTTGGTAGAGTCAGGAGCTTTTTATGTGGGTTGTAAAATACTGGGTTTTGTTCTTTACTTCCACAGTTATCAAACAGCGAACAGAAGTGGTGGCTGAAGTTTATTGATTATGGCTACAGCTATCATTCACCGTATGTAGAGTAATTATAAGATGCTTTATTGTAAGCTTTATTTTGTGCTTTTTAGGTATTGTTAACTAAAATAGTTAATTCATAGTAATTCTATTGTAACTGAGTTAGTAATCCATTTCTTGTGTGTGTTATCAGAGCCTCTAGATTTTGGGCTGTTTGGCTTAGGCATCTTAGTCTTGTGTGAATCTTTGAAATGTGGGATCCTAGTAGCTAAAATCCCTTGATCTTTTGATCTTTTATTGGGGTTTTGGGCCAAGTTTTATGTTCTGTTAACATTTGGAGAACTGACCAAAAAAAAAAAAAAAGGTCAGTCTGTTGACTCTGAGGATTGAGGAATACCCAAAAACAGGGAATGGGAAATTAGTTTAAGACATCACCCTTTTAGTCAGGTACTGCCAAAATCTTGGAGGGCTTTTAGTATAGCCTTGTAGAGTTGGGATGACTCACAGCAGATCTTGCATCATTCCCTTCTTGGCTGCAGAAAAGATTCACTGGTTTCTTACAAGGAAAGACCTTCACTTTCTAAAATACTTCAGCAATGGCTACTGTTGTGAAAAGGAAGCCAGGGCTATTTCCTATTCCCTTCCCTTGTCCTGACATTGTGCTGTGATTGCAGCATGGTGATAAATAACCTCATTCTGAACATCTCAACAGAGTTAATTTGGGCACAGTACATAACTGCTGAACTTACCACATATTCATTCCTAGCCTAGTATGTGTAGGGCATCTAGAAACAGTTAGCAGCCCAAATTTTTGTTTGCACTGACACTCTTGCTATCAGAATTGCTCTCTAAAGGTCACATTGTATTGGAGATTAACTCTGAAATACTTATATCCAGTTTGCAGTTATTTCCACGCTTCCATGATAGATTACTGAGAGATTGCTGGTATATTTCCAGAAAGAACTGGTATAGAGGTGAGGCTGATTTTATTTTTTTACCCTCTCTGCTATTGTTGTATTTATTTGAAAAGAAAAAAGTATTAATTACTATTCTGATTTTCCAAACTCTCCTATTAAATGCAAATTGATACAAAATTAGGAGTGAATGGCTTCTTTATGATAATCTGATTGACTGTTGAATCATTTATTTCCTCATGGCAGAAAGCACGATAATATTTCTTAATGACCAGAGGCAAAACTGAATTCAAATGACAGATTTTTATGATGGATTGTTGCTATTTTTGCAACAGAAATTTATTAGGTGAAATCTGGTTTTTGTGACTATGTTTTTATGTTTATGCTACATATTCTGAGCTCTGGAGTTTGTCTGAGTGCTGATAGTTAGAGGTTGATTTTATACTTGCAACCAAGGACCTATCTGGAGCCACAAATTCCATTAACTACTGGAGTAATGTTCTAAGAGATAGACAAAGTAATAAAAAAGCCACCTGCTGGTACTTGAAAGTAAGTACTTCCTTTTTTCAGCACTTATGTTGAGGAAAATGTGTAACCTCCAGAGAACAAGAAGCTCTTCCTGTCTTCTACCATTTCCATTTAAAGCATGTTTTCCCCATTATTCAGCTGTTTCCTGCTGAACTGTTCTCATCTCTGTTAGCCAAAAATTGCTCTAGACTAGGAAGTCAGTCCATTTATGACTGCAGGAGTCATGTAAAGTAGTGCAGGTCAGATGTTCTTCATGGAGATGTTAAAAGATTCCTTTTGGCTTTTTATGACACTTAGGCATGCCCTCTTTGCCAGAATACAAGGTTAGTCCTCATATACAAAATCTTTATTCAATAATATTCTGCTTTCAAGTTTTCTCTGCCTATATGGAGTGTTAATCCTGGAAGTTAGAGTGAGACTCTGGATCTTTAGGAATATTGTACTGCTATCTGATTTTTGCTAGCCTTTTGTTAATGCTTTCAATTGCACAGTAGTTCACTGTGGTTGCACCAAAAAGGATTTCACTTCAGATTGGTCTTTGTCATGCCATAAAGTATGGATAGCAAATGGAGTGTGATAGCCATTACCATAAATCTTTTATAAAACTTCTATTTCTGCAGACTACCCAGTTAACTGTAATGTGAAACTGCCCTTCATCTGTGAAAGAAATAATGCCTCCTTACTAGAGAAACATGATCCCAGCTACCGCCCAGTCAGGGGAGGGTGCCCTAAAGGCTGGCATCAGTTCCGGAATAAGGTACAGTGGTCACACAGATTCCTCATCCTGGCCAATCCTTCATGGTCCAGTAAGCTGAACTGCCTCTCTTAAAGAAAGGAGGAGGTAGCCCCTCTGTTGAAGAATAGACTAGAGATGGGCTTTTGAAAACTAAGTGTAGTGATTAAAATAATCTCCGTCCCTTCTGTGCTTTATTCAGGATCGATGGTTTCTTAAATTCAGAGCATTAATTTTCAGGTTGTTTTGCTTTCCCATCACCACACATTTAGGTCCAAGAACTTTGGTTGTATTGTCTAATCTTGGGCTTCTGCTTTGAATTAAGAGAAGGATTAGAAAGGGAGAGAATGAGGTTTCTGTGGCAGAAGCCTGTTGTTTCTCTTGTGGAGTAATTATAGGCAGACAGCAAGCTGGCACACTGTTTCCTAAGTTGCCTTAATGACTAAACTTTTAAGAATTAACCAACAAGTCAGAAGCTAACAATTAATAATTATTAATTATTTCAGTACTATGTTTTAAGGCAGTCATCTAAAGTCTTAGTGAGACTTGTTCCTGTTGTTTGCTCCACCATTATTCTGTACATGTGCATCAAATCTGCACATTATGTTGTACCAAGGTTTGAAAACTTGCTTGACATCATTGCAGAATAAACCTTGGGGTTCCCATGTAGTTTTTCCCCAAAGGTAGCTTATTACAAGTTCCTGACCAACAATGTCTGACTGCAGAGTCCATGTGTGAGTTCTCATTCCTAAAACAGGATGTGATTCTGATGAGGTAAATAAGAATTACTGAATATGAATGAGGAGTTAGGGGGATCATTTTATATTCAGCTACTCTGCTGAATAGTATACATGCTTGCAGCTAGTATCAGGTCCCTTGCTTTCTGCAAAAAATATTTAAACATTACTGCACAAAATGAGAAGTGAGTTTTTAGGGTTGGTTTAAGAACCTTTACGCATTGATTTGTGTCTTAGGCAGAACGATATGATGAAAATAATTTTCATTATATTTATTTTGCAGTGCTTTCTAAAGATGAAGCCGGAACATTTAACATTTAATGCAGCTAATGAAAAGTGTGTAACTTTTGGAGGCTCGCTTCCATCTATCTCAGATCAAGCTGACCAAGGTATGGTGGTGACCTGGGTATGCTTTATGAATCTCTTCCAGATTCAGGATAGTTCTTCTTAAGAGCTTGAGAATAAATCACTTGGTTATTTACAGGCATACTGGCAGCATTCTAAAAAATCCAAGACATTAAAAATGTGTTGGCTGTTTGCATCACTGGAAATATAACATGGAAATGCAGTTAGCAGGCATTTGAGCCAGTTTGAAGAGCAGGGTCTCTGTGTGATCTTAACTTATTATAGAGGGAAAAAGTAGCAAAATCTTGCACTGAGAGTTGAGCATGAAGGAATCATCACTGAATGAAGAGTTGTTCGGCTTTGCAAGCTAAAACATAACTGAGACTGGACTTTGCACTGTGAAAAGCCACCGTAGAAGCTGCTTCCAAGAGAACCTCAGCTCTGTGTGTGGGAACGAGCTGGCAAATACAATGCCAGCTGGAGCATAGGATCCTTTGTTTCTGCATGTGCCAAGCAGCCTTATGTGGCAGGGTGTCCAAGCTCACCCCCTGTGAGCTCTTCAGGACACTGATGAAAGGATGGAAAGCAGGAGGACTGGAAAACAGAATTGTTTCACCTAAATCAACTAAAGTCAGTGAGAGTAATGCAGTGAGGAAGCAAAGGATTCACATTGGCTGCAAGTAATGTTCAGCAATAAACTGCTAAATGACGTGGCTGAATTTGCAACTGTATTCTTGTGGATAATTAACAGTTCTCTGAGGGTGTATCTGAAGTAGCTCAGTTGAATTCTGTAGTGCCCACAGTGCATATTTTCTTTATAAGTAAATAACCTCTTGCCAAGCAAAATATGGTAAGTAGACTAGAGAAGTCAAGAGTGTACCTGCAGGCAGCAGCTTAATGGTAATTTTTTTTTATTGCTGTTAATGGGGAGGAATAGGGTTATATGCAGGAATATACTTGTCTCAGGCCTGTGTGTTTTTGTAGGCATGTAAGGTTGGAAAATGACAGCCATTCTGAAATGTTGCATAGCAGGATCCCTTGTGTGGTTTGGTGCATTTGGAAGTGTTTGTTATTGTCTTGCTTGTTTTTCTTTGTATAGTGGAGAGCACCTATATGGAGAGGAGGTATATTTTAAAAAGTGCATCTTAAAACGCACTTCTTTCTGTGGGCTGCCTCTACTCCTGGTGGTGTTTGGGGCTAGCCCTGACATGCAAATCTACAATGGCTTTGTCTCCTTCAGAAAATAGGCTGTGGCTAATCTGGCATGGGACCAATAGCTGAAACATGTCAGCAGTGGCTAATTACATAGCTTTGATTTGTCTTCCTAAAGTAGTAAAGTTTAGTGAATGCCTTTGATGCCTGGGGGTTACCAAAGCCCATTGTTTCCTGCCAGAATGCTCACTAAGCAGGGTCTGATTTAAAGTTTACCTGGCTGAATTTTTTTTTCAGCTGAATCTGACTTCTTTGACCTGTCCTGCTTTCTCTTGATGGTGGAGTGAACAAACTCTGCCAGAACCCAAAAAATGTTCTGATCTATAGTGTGTAAAAGAGAAAGATGGGAGATCAGACTTCTTCCATCAATTCAGAAAGGGCAGCAAGACAATAGAAGGTCTTGCAGGCCTGTGGAAAAGCAACTTCTTAAACTTGTGTGTAAGTAAAAGACTCCAAATTAGTGGGCAAAGGAACAGGTTAAACCCCTACCTTCTCAGCTCAAAATTTGAAGGACAAATGCCAATAGCCTGCTCCTTTCAAATAAATCAATATGAAAGGTGTTTTCATATGGAAGGAAGGGATGATAAGTATTCAACAGTCATGGAGGGCTGGAAAAATTAAATTAATGCAAATAGGGATTGCATTGTCTTACTTATGTGAAGTATTCTTTCAGATGTTTACTGTTTTTTTTCCTAATGACAATGTGTACATTTACTGTTCTGTCCAACAGATTATATAACATCCTTGCTTCCTGGCCTGCCAAAAGATATTTGGATTGGTTTACAGTTCCTGTTCAGCACAAGGGAAAATAAATGGATAGATGAGAGTAGACTTTTGTATAGTAACTTTCACCCACTCCTAACAGGAAGATTAAGGAAAATTCCACTGGATGTAAGTTCTGACTTCTGACTTCTCTTGCCTATTGAGTAATGAAATTTGGAATTGTTGTGTCCAAAAAAACCCCATCTAGCAGACAAAATTCCCCAGTTAGTCATTTTAATTGGCCAACAGGGTGGTTGACTGGAGATCTGTTTGCCTTTCCTTGGATGACAGAAGTGTATTTAGCTTAGGAAAACTTTCTGAGTCCAGGCACCAGGTAGTGTTTGTAAAACAGGTAAGCTGTATTGCACCACTCCTTTGAAACTTAAACAAGTTCAGACAGCTGGGGTTCTCCTAGACTCGTGTTACTTCACCTCTGCCCAAGAATGCTTTTACCTTATTTGAGTCTGATAAGGATATTTCTGTTTCTCAGCTTTTTGATGAAGAATTTAACAATCAGTGTGGTGTAATCCTCAATGATCCCAAATCACATTATGTTGGAACATGGAATTTCACAGCCTGTGCTGACAGGCACTTCTTGGGTATATGCCAGCGGTCTATAGGTAAGTCTGAAGAGTCAAAATAAATTGCTGGAGTTTAAACTTAAAGTGCATGTGCCAGGAGACTTAAATGCATGTAAATGATTTCACTTGAAGAGCAAGATGCTTGTAGAGACTGAGCAGGTACATTGTAGAGAAGCAGAGTGTAGAGGAGGATCTGGGGTCTGTTTTGTCAGCCAGTCAGAATTTTCCCTATTGTTTTGCATAGCCCAGTTCAGGGATAATCTGTTTCCTGAGAGACTTTGTGCAGTTTCAGTGGTCTGCTTTAGCAGATGAGTCTTTAATGTTCTCTGGGTATAGAGGTCCTGTACACTGAGGGGTGGAACAAGTGACTCCTTTTTCCTTTTCAGAGCTGTGGAAGTGAGAAGCCCTAGGAAGGAATCTCACAGTATTTATATCCTCCTTAAATACATCCTCTGTCTTTAAGTTCTATGAGAATATAAAGTATCATAGACTCTTAATGTTGAAGTTGGTCTCTCCCCAGAGCAAACTTGAGAGCTGGTGTGAGTGGGATTTTTTAGTCTGAACTAAAAATAATATTCAGATGTACCGATGTGGGTTGGCCAATACCAATTACTGGAGTAAGATCAAACACATATAGTTATTATGTGCCTTTAATTACTGCTGTGGGCTAATGTTCAGCATACCCACTTCTGAGTAGATTCCTTTATATAAATAATCCTTTTACGTGATGAACATGCTATCTTCTTTTAAAAAATGAAGCAAAGAAACCTAGGTGTACAAAACGCCCAAGACTGCACCTACTTTCTTCATTCTCAAATAGGCAGAGGTTTCCACCTCCCACCCCCACCTCCATTTAACATTCAAAATCTTCTTTACTCGTGCCAAATACTCCAGAAATTCTAAGTGTTAGCATTAGAAGTCTGTATAGATGTCATAAAAATGTGAAAAGGAGACTTTTATGAATTGGAAGTTGACAGTGTATCTGTTTATATCAATCTGTTATTAGTCTGGAGTGACTAAATATTCAACATTTCTTTGCCACAGCTGTGGAAGGTGTAATGAGAAAAGTGTTTGGACTGACAGGGAATGTCCTGCTATGGTCTAGTCTTGCACGGTGTTAGAAATCTAAGGATAGTTTGGATTGGGAGGGACCTCAGCAGGTTGTAGGGACAGTTGTGAGAGAGTCCAAGCTGTCTAGGGCTTTATCATTGGGAAAAAAGATGACTCATGTTATTTGGAAATCTTGGCATGATTGTGATTTGCAGAATTTCTTGAGATGGTAATCATTAGCAATTATTTTTTCAGAAATAGACGTTTTACTTACTGCCTTGTTTCCAATTTGGTACCCCTTGATGTGTGATGGCACCCTGGGTTCCATGGTTCTCTTTTATAGCTCTTTACAAGTGAAAGCATTTGGCAGCAGACAGAAACCACTTGAAACAATCTGTTTGAGCCCTGTCAGTTTTCTGATCTATTGAAAATTGTAAATATCTAATTAATATTGTGTTTCTGTCATCCTGTGTTTTGGAAAATGGCCCTGTCAGCCTATCAATCAGCCATTTATATACTGTTATTTATAGAGTGATACCTCCCCTCACCCCTTGCAAGCCTTTTTCTACTCCAAATATTTGAAATATCAGGGGGGTTCTGCCTTTTGCAGAATTAATTTATTTTTGGTTGTGTATAAAGCTTTTGGGGTTACCATTTTTATGCTTAACCTTACCACCCACAGGAGCATCTTCTGTTAACTGCAGTAACCAGGCATTGCTGAGCCATGTGCCTTCAGGTGTGGTGCTGGTAACTGTGATAACACTCCATGCTCAGAGCACAAACAGTGAACTGTGTCCCTCCCTCCCTCCCTGTGCAAGCTGCATTTTCTGCAGTTAGTTAAGTGGAAGTGAAAACAGGTCTCATTTTATTCATGGATGGCAGTAAGGAGCTTGGGGGTTGTGCTGTACCAAGATCTGCACAGACAGGTTTTGTGGCTCATTAGATTTGCATAAGCATAAGTCCACAGGCTCCACAGAGATAAATGAATCAAGTTTAGCTGTTGCTGTATTACAGCAGAGAGCACTTGCCCTCTCTTGCATTTGTGTATAATTGAAGTTAGAGAATGTGTTTTTAATTCAATAAATTATTTAGCAGTTAGTTTAAAATAACATATAGAAAGATGTGAGCCTAAGTTGAGAAAAAGATCTCTAATAATACACTGGCTGAAAATAATAATTTTTTAATATATATTTTTCTGACTAAGATATCAAAGATGTTTGCTTCTAACTATAATTATCAGCCTAATCTACTATCTAAGGTTGTTTTTTTTCCCAAATGTAGTCAAAGAGGTTTTTCTGATTGTTACAGAGACATTGAGAGTTTAAAATTCAGTATTTAACTACCTAATGTATTTACTTAGGTAGTTAAGGTATTAACTGATTTTCTTTCTTATGTATAGGAACTACTGATAACCAGACAGAGCAAGTCATTAATGAAACACTGAGCTATCAAAATGTTGAATACATGATAATTCTGAAGAATTTATCCTGGAATGATGCAATGGCTGCATGCATAAATAACAGTATGCAGCTGGTGAGCATCACAGATCAGTTCCAGCAGGCTTTTCTTGCTGTTCAGGCCGCTCTTCATAATTACCCACTCTGGACTGGACTCTTCAGCAGAGATGTAAGTTTTCACTTTTCCTCAGGCTTAAAGTAATTTTTAAAGTTGTGTGAAACAAAACCCGAGTTAAAGAAATGCAATGACAAATTACTTTCTGAGCTAACTGTTTTCATTTAGGGATAACCATCTGAAGTGCCTCAAGATAAGTGTTTTAAAAGTTCAGTTCTGATATTCTTGAAATCCACTGGATGAATTAATGATGATGATAATGATAAAATTCTTTTAAAAGACTGATGATGAAGGGATACGTTGTAGGGTGGCAGCAACATAGGTTACTGAGTCATCTCTCTTGTTAACAAATGAGTAATGAGTGTTGCCATTTAATATCATCACCACTGTTTACAGCACCACTCTAGAAAGATGACCCAAAAATCTGTTTTGGAAGAGAGAAACTAAAAGCGGCAAATAAAATTCAAAATGAGTAATTGAATACTGGTGGAGGTACATTTCTGAAGTTTGATTTAGATTCTGTTGTTACTTCATGTTATTTGTGCCCATGTTTTGAGTTTGAGGGAGGCATCTGTTGAGACAGGTTAGTGGTTTTTTTTTTCTTCCTAGGTTTTTTTTTTTTTTTTTTTTTGGCAAAAACTTCTGAAATAATGCAGGAAGTGCTGCTCTTTATTAGCTGGAGGACCTCTTGAAAATTTTTCGTGTGGATTGAGACCTGTCTCAGCTGTTAATGGGATGGCTTGGGCTTCCTGGCAGGGTTTATCTTTTTGTCAAACAGATATCTGAAGATAATTGCAAGAAAAAAGCTAGAATTTTTTTGGAAGTGTGTGTGGTGGCACTCACTCAGCACTGTGGTTTTATGTTCTTCTGTTGTCAGTTCTGGGCTACTGAATACTTCAGCAAAGTAGGGGAAAACAGAAATTGGGTATATACTTCATGGAGGATATTTTTAAATTTTTAAAGTAAACAATCATTTAATCTTAATGAAAATGGGGAAACCAGGCAAGCTCTTTTCCCATCTCTTGATTTTTTTAATCTGTAAGTGATGATCAAATGATTCATTTTGGGGCATAAAGCTCAGGCATGCACTGGCTCTTCGCTATTGCAACACTTAATTATTTGGGCATAATTAAAATGTCACATGAAAGAAAATTTTAATGCAAGTGGTCAACAGAACTTGTTACTCCAGTGCTGAAATCAGACACAAAAGAAAGATATAACAGTAGGGGGTTTCCCTACTTCCCTACTAAATTGCACAACAGTAGGGGGTTTCCCAAAGACATTCCCAAATGTAAGATTTTTAAAGGATAGGTTGCTGCTTGTATGTGGGTTTTTTCTTCCTGCATCCTCCAGGGCAGGAACACATCTGATATATTAAATCAATTAAGTGTTTAATAGATTACTTTCAACTCATTATGGAGTAACTGAGACAGAACTTTCTTCTCAGTTATTACCAGTTTTCCAAAACCAGGAGATTATATCCAGCATTGCTTTGCAGATGGAAATGATGCAGTTTGGACATCCCATTGCTAGGCCTTCCTCCCTCAGCACAGTAGTGAAACATCATCTTTGGGTAATTTTCCTTTCAGCTGAATTGTATTTTTGCAACTGCAGAACTTAAAATAACGAAGCTTATTATTCTGTGAGCAGGAAATCAGCTCATGAGGGCAGTGGAACACTTACAATTCCCATCAGAGACATTGAAAGTGTCTAGCCATTGTATATATATTATCATATAATTTTCTGCACCTTATATATATATATTTTTTAAACTATGTAAGCTCATCCCTTTTGCTTAAATAATGCTAGGGTGGAAAACATTATGGCTGGCTGGATGGGAAACATGTGAGTTTTAGTCGCTGGTCTGAAGATTATGAAGAAACAAACGAAGAATGTGTGTTTCTGGATACTGATGGCTTCTGGAGAACTTCTGACTGTTCCTCTGAAAATCAAGGTGCTATTTGCTACGCCTCAGAAAGTACGTATGCTACCATAATTTGTATAAAAGTGACTTTTATTATTAAATTTATTCAATAATTCCAGCTTGTAACTTCAAAATTACAACATTTTAAAATTTACATTTCATCTGACAGTCTGATTTCTGTGCCATTAAAAAAAAAAAAAAGGCTTCAAAATTAGGGGGGCATGCACCTGTTGGTCTTAATCTAATTGTACCTTAGAAATAAATTCAGCATTGGATGCCTTGGGTCAGTACCTTTATTAACTGATTCTGTCTTTGCACTGCTTCTCTAAGATTGTTGCATACTAATCTCTCCCACTTGCCTGTGGAGAAGATAAAAATGCCTCTGTACTATTTACATCTTAATATTGAGACCTCCTGGAATCTATTCAGACATGGAAGTCTTCTATAGGGAGAAGGTAGATGACTATATGGAGAAGAAAGGTAGAAGGTAGACACTGAATTGAAAATTAACATAATCTGAAGTTCACAAAACCCTTCTAAATATCTACTAATTATAACAAGACAGGGAAAGAGCTGTGCTAGTTGAGTATCCTTCAGAAAAAAAGATTTTTCTGAGAGATGGTCACAGACTTCTTCCCTGTGAGTGCATTATGATTTGTTTTGGTTTTATTTTGTGAGGGGACACAAGCCATTGTACATCCTGAGTCACAGTAAAGTGTGGTGTTATGATACCATTAACTGTTTTGTGCTTACGAGCCAGGAAACTGGAGGAAGAGTCCTTCTCATTCCTCAAGAATTAGATAAAACCATAGAACTCTGTTGCTAGCTGTGAAGTAGCTGATTTGTTACAGCGATTTGCCTTGCACAAGAGGCAATAAGAGCTTTTAGTTATTGGCCTGCACTTAGCACTTTTATATAGGGATTTTATTTTCAAACCTCTTTAAAATAACTGTGAAAACTGGCAGGTATCTGTATTCTTTAGTAGAGCTTACTGCTGGTTTTTTTAACATTCAAAAAATCACCATCATGAGGAAACTGAAAACAACAACACATTTAAAGGATGACAGCCTAATTTGTCATGCGTGTTTTGAAGTGGTACCAGAAAGTGGTTGGTGGGGTGCTGTGTCAGGTGGTGGTATTACTAATTCATGTCCTGATGTTGTCTTTTTTTAGAGAAGACTGAAAAAGAACAAGTTACACAAGTGAAGTGCCCACATAAGATTAAAAATACACCCTGGATATCATTTCGAAACAATTGTTACACTTTTATGATAACAAAAAATAGATGGAGAGAACTGAAGCCTCAAGAAGCTCATCATTTATGCAGGAACATGAGTAAGTATTTTGTCATACTGCAGGTATTTGTGGACTTAGATCAGCTTGGGGGAGGTGAGTGTTAGATCTGAGTCACTGTCTTACAATGACAGAGTGAGTATTTAGAAAGGCTGTGGCAGTAATGCAGTAGTGTTGCACTGCCTGTTGCTGTTTGCCCTTGCAGTACCCTGATAAAAAATGCCAGAGCGTGGATAGAGGAGAGTTGAATGAAGAGGCAGCTTGGAACTACTGAGCTCTGAGATCTCTGAAATGTGGCAATGTTTTTGTGTTTGGTTGGGGTTTTTGTTATAATATGCCAGTTTTAAATAGTTTGGGTAATTGCTGTACCCTTGGCAACGTTCTGGCTTTACAGTTGCATTTACTTTGTGGTTTCCTGCTGCCTCCAGCTTTGCTGTGTGGAACACTTAGGTGAGCAAAGTAAATAGATTGTAAAGCACATGGACATTTTCTATTCGTCCTGAATAATGTATAACCTTAGGAACAGCTTTCCTCTTGTATTAAACCTTCAGATATTCATCTTTCCAAATTTTTTCTTTTTTTTTTTGTGAACTGATTTTGGTTCAGTCTTTATTCTCAATACTGTTTCTCTACTAGGGCAGTTCAAGCAAATAGTGAAATTTTTCTGGTATTTTTATGTTCTATGCAGAGAATTTTACTGTTTACAACTTGAAGTGACAGTAGGATCCACAAATATCTCTGGAGCTGAAATCTTTCATTTATCCACAAAACCAGGGGTGGTACAATTGATAATGCATTTGAAAATTGGTTTTACACTGTTCAATTTGTTATTTTATAAAGATCTAGCCTTTACAGGTGTTAACTATCTGTAATAATTGTTAAATGTAATAGAAAAAAAAGTTTATTTTGTAACTTAAAGGTGAATCTGTAAGAAAATAATGTAAAAATTTTTTCAACAGACCCTGAAGCATTTGTTCTGAATGTTCGAGATGAAGAGGAGAATAACTTTGTTACTGAGCAGCTTCATTCATTCAGCGGTCTGGCTCTGTGGGTCTGGTTGGGTGTGATTTATGATGACAGTGGTAAGATTTAAGGGTTTGGGGTTTTTTCTTATTAACTGGATGGGAGACAAAATTTGCAGCATTAAGTGCAAGTTTCTTGCGTGTTTCAGTTTATAACTAAAGTCAAAGTGAATGCAAACCTGTAACAAGGCTTTATATTTGTACTTATCATCTAGAAGAAAATAACCTGACATGCTCTTTGTTTGAGTGCTAATTAGATCCAGTATGTTCTGTTTAGTCTAAATCTGATTTTCCTGGAAAGCAGGACTTTAAGTGGCCAGGATGAGTAATGCTAACGTATTTAGCATTGGATATGGAAGTGATTTAGAGTAACTTGCAATATCCCAGCATTTTTTCCAGAGTGAACATCTGTTAATATCATTAATATATTCAAATTTAAATTGTATTTGTAGACATAATGCCAGTGTTTTAATAAAAATGCAATGTTTTCCACAGATCAAATTCTCAAGTGGTATGATGAAACTCATCTGACTTACAATAACTGGAGGCTGGGAAGACCTATCATCAAGAAGAACAGTTTTTTTGCTGGTGTACATCTTGATGGGTTTTGGGATATTTATAACTATTCTCAAAGTTGGCATGCTAATCACTACAACATGTACAGTATTCTCGCCTGTAAAATCGAAAGGGGTGAGTAGTATTGGAGTGTTGGATGAGGATAATAATTGAAATCATGATTCCTGCTGAATAAGGCTTTGGTTTTTCTCCTAATGAAACACATGGCACAGCTGTCGTGAGCATCTGGGGTCACCTGGTCAGTCTGCATTACTGCTGTAATACTCTGATCAGGGGAAATGTGTTTGCTGTGCTCATCTAGCAGTTGCTGAACTCGGTGTTCCAAGTAGCAAAAGTAAACTTAACTTGATAGAAGTGGCTTGTGATGAGTACTTTAATGCTTGAGTTACACTGACATAGATGGATTTTAATGCTTTCTGTATTTTTCCTAGTAACATGAAAGAGATCCACACAACTTGTCTTCTTATTCTTTGAAATAGGACACCAACAGCACAAGCCTCCATTGCCCAACGCTATTCCACATGGAAACAGAACATACAGGGTCCTTCAGAAAAAATTAACGTGGTATGAGGCATTGAGATTATGCCAGCAAAATAACAGTGATTTAGCAAGCGTGCACAGTGAATCAGAACAGTTATTTCTAGAAGATGTTGTCAAACAGGATGGTTATCCTCTGTGGCTTGGGTTATCAATTCATGATGTAAGTATATACTGTTGGAGATGTCAGCAACAGATCTGTAAATAATATTTTGGACAAGATATGAAATATTTTCTCATGGTTTTTTCCAGTTCCTTAAAATCTCTTTTCCATGCAGTATATTTTCAACCCTGTGTAACATGTTAATATTAAATTTTGGTGAATGTACACACACTAAGATATTTCTTCCTGATACCTGAGAGTTTAAAATAACACAGTGTTCTCTCATTGCTCCTCTCAGCACAAGGAAGCGTGATTTTGAAGCCTTGAGGCTTCAGACTTTATGGCCCTCTGTTGAATCAGATTTCATTAGCAGACAGAGACAGACAAAGCTGTGTGGAGCCTGCTTAGCTGAGGTCAGGACTGGCTCTCCAGAGCTGTTCAGGAGCTGGCTCTCAGTAAGTTCAGTGTCCATTCTCCCAAGAAACACAATAGCAGGAGGCAGCTGCAGATCTTCTTCCTCCTCTGTCTGCTTTACCGTGGAGCCAGAAGCCTGTGGCCATGGCCCTGCTCCCCTCACTGATTGCCAGACATGGCCATAGTATTTAGTTGGCAGGAATACTCCTCTGCAGGGGTGTGTCATTTCTCTGCATACCTGTGAATGGGTCCCTCACAGCTGACCTCGTTGTCCTGGCTTTCCAGGAATGTATCTGAGGTAGGAGCTAGCGCTGCAAACCATCCCTGAGCTGCCCAGTTCTACTTGCTGTTGTTCAGCAGTTTGAAACGTATGCTCTAATGTTTTAGCAGGGAAGGCAGATTGCAGGGTGGAACTAAGTAAAATGTTCCTTCCCCCTAGGATAAAACAGGCACATTGCAGGTTTTAACTTGTGAACGTGCTGTCCTTTCTCAGTTCCCACAAATAATAAAAAATTTCTTGGTTAAGAAAATGCAGACTGTTGTACATTTATTTGCTGTGAATTTAGATGAGACCACCTGCTCTTTAATTTATCACTCTACAAGGGAGAAATATTGCTGCATGACTTAATTCATGATGGATGACATTTTAAGAACAATCATACGTGGTTTAAAAATTGTGGGTTTTTCTTTAATTAGGGAAGTAAAGCTAATTTTGAATGGTCAGATGGAAGTGACTTTGACTACTATCCCTGGGAATTGGAAAACTCAAATACTACTGAGAACTGTGTTCTGTTGGATACTAAAGGATTTTGGAACCGTACAAAATGTACAAATGTTGCTGAAGGTGCCATTTGCTATAGCCCTCCAAACAGTAAGTGTTATTGTTAAGGTTTTGTGAACTTATCTTTACGTATTGTATTTCGAAGTAGAAATGAATGTTGAAATATTGCACGTGGTTCCCTTTTTACAAAGTTTTCTATCAGGAATGATAAAACACATTTTAATACTTCAGGGAGAAAAATTCTCAGCATTCCAGTGGTGAAACCTGGTGAAATCAAATCTGATTACTTCTTGATCACATGTGGTAGGAATATCAAATGTATGTATATTTTCTAAATCAAAGTACTTATATATATAACAAATGTCAAACCCCACAAAAAAAAGCAGTAAAAAAATTGTTTCCAAGCTTTTGGGATTTGTCTAGTGCTCATTTTAAAATAAATTCATATATGACACAAGAAAAAGGAATGTAAGCTAATTGAGTAGTAGTTATTGGTAGGAGGAGTAGCCCTTCTTAATATTTACTATCATGTTATTCCAGAGACTGTGCACAAACTGCTGCAGCAGAAGTAACATCCATTTCTTTGTCTTTGCAGAGAGAAAATTAGAGCCAAAGCAAGCGAGCAGAGCCTCTGGATGCCCGCAGAGCAGTGGCTCCCTGCAGTGGGAACAGTACAGGCATCACTGTTACGCCTTTGACATGGCATTCTACAATTTTTCTGTGTATAATGTGGAAGAGGCTAAGAGAATCTGCCAGAAGCTGAGTAGGTTTAGACTCTTTATTGCATTACAACTTGTAATAAGTCCACTATTTGGGAAGAAATAAACAGCCTAAAATCTTACATGGTTATACTTCAGCTTTGCCGTTTTTATGCTCCTTTAGTTTAGGAAAGGCAATAGCAAGCTTTATCTTTGAACACCTGATGGAAGTTCTTAATAAAATACTGCAGTGTGCTACAGATCATTTGGCACACAGCTATTGGCAGATAAAATGCAGGTAGCCAGTTGTAGAAGATTCAGAAATTTAATGTTTACAGTTTGGAGGAGAACCTTTTATCTGCATGGCAGATAAATGCAGGGCTTTCTTATTATATTCTTGCCATAGCTGCTTGCTAACAAGGAGCTTGCTAACCTATCAAATGGTTCAAAGAGAATGTATGTTATTGATATTAAAGCATGTAAAAACCTTAATTTTATGTCAGATTAATGGATTTTCTCTCTTTGCTGAGCTACGTGGGGAATTGTATTGCATAGACAGTGTTCATCAGTTTCATGTACAGAAGTTTTAAATCACCCTAACGTAGAAGTTAGCGACTGTCACAACTTTCTTTTATGGAATTATCTTATGGTGTGACATTGGACTCAGTATTTAGGATCTGCAAAACTCAGTCCTGGTGCAATTTTCTGTTGAGTCCAGCTTGGTAGTTGAAAGAGAAAGCATCTAGCTTGTATTTATATATATTGGAAAGGATGGGTACTCTCTGAGCATGCCTCTCTAGTATGCACTTTCCTCCCTCTTATTCCTTAATTACTGTACATAAAAACCTGAGGCACAGTGTGAGGATTGATTTAGGAATTAACTTGACTCAGCAAAATGCTGAGTTTTTGTTCAGCTGTATTTTTGAAATCCTATTACATGGCCAAGACTAGTAATTCTCAACAAGCATATCTCTTGATATCTTCCATCTGTGTAGTCTGCAGCTGCAGTAAGTTTACTCCCATTTTATTCTGTGTAGCCTGCTGGAATAACCAGCCATCTGAAGCCCTCTCATAAAACATGCTGTTTTATGAGATGTATTTTAGGGGATAGGAGGTTCATGTCTTCATTCTGAAGCTAATTTTACAAGCCCGGATCAGCTAATCCTTTCCCAGAGTAATTGTTCCCACAAAAAACTCTGTGTACCAGCACCATGAAAAAATGTGTAAGTTGCAAAATACTGATTTCCTCTGCCCCTTAGATCCTTCAGCAACCCTTCTGACTATAGTGGATGCTGAAGAAAATGCATTTGTGAGCACACACCTAAAGGAACATGATCTCATCACTAAGAACGTATGGCTTGGCCTGGATCACAGCTTTAAGGGTAAGTAGCAACAATATATGAGCATGAATGTTTCATCTTGTAAATATAAATACATAAATCCTCAAATCAGAACAGTTCTGTAGTGTTGGTAGTCTGCAGTAACTCCTACTTGAGGTTGGAATCTGTCATTTAAATTTTAAAGCACTTTGGACTTCACTGTAGTTAAGTCTCTTCCTGTTGCAGTTAGGATAATCAGAAATTAATTTTTCCCACCTCTGTTACTGCTGCCTAATGTTTGATGCAAGTGCATCAGTTGCTAAAGGTCTAGAGAAGAGGGGTGGCTGAAAGTTTTGAGTTCATATTTACTGCTTTTAATATATGGGATGGACAGTCAGCCCTTTTCTTTTTAGCAATGTAAAGATATCAATAGATTGTGACTGCCACTGTGTAGCTTTAAAGGATGTTTTGGTGATCTAGACTAAGTAATGGTTTTTTTTCTGACAGGGCAGTCCCTGAACTGGCTGGATGGCTCATCAGTTAATTATGTCAACTGGGAGAATAAAACTGCAGAAGCCAATGAAAAATGCAGTGTTATCCTGTCCACAACTGGCATGTGGTCCAAAGTTGACTGTGCACGTAGTCGAAGCAGAGTGGTTTGTAAAGCTCCTTTAGGTATGGAAGCATTATTTTAGCAGAGACTTAATTTTGTAGAGCCTGTTTTCAGGAGTTTCTGGTCTACTGGATAAAATCAGTGTTGAAATAATGGAAGTGCAATTCACAAAAGAACCAATCAAGTCCCCCTGCCTAAGCAAAAGTTCTCAGTTGTTGTTTAGCCATAAAATTGGATTCAGAGACAAATTGTCTAGGAATTTACTTCTCCTGGTTCTCACTATCTACTCAGTGGGTGAGGAAGAGAACTGAAATGTCCAGAAAGTGTAGAGTAGTTGCTATTACTTCTTAACACAGGGTGTCTGTCTGGGTGAGTTTGTGTAGGTGGAATCAGAAAGAGTTCTGCTTGGAAGAGATGCTGAGTAAGCAGGTACTGCACGTTGTGTTTTCAGTCTTGGGGAGGCTTCTGGAAATGTCACCCCATAGCTCCAGAAAAATGCTCAAGCCTTTACTCCCTCATCCTTGGCTTTGTACAGGAAAGCAAGCAGTTAACTGGGCATTAAGCAAGCAAGTTCCTGAGAAGCAGTGGAATCTTTCTGATTTTGTATACATTTTCACTGAAATGGAAATGCAGTAATAGATTAAACTTTGTGCCACTAAGAAAGACCTCAGCAAGATCTTTCCAGTTTGAAGAGAGTATAATTACCTTCCCTTCCAAGAGCCCTCATTAGGATCTCATTAGATTTATGAAGTATACAAACCTCTAAATGAATGCAACCTTTGCAAGTAGGTTTTTTGAACTCCAGAGGTCCCTTCTAACCTAAATATTAGAATTAAAAAAAAAATAAGTGAATGCATTCATGCATGAATCTGCACCTAACTTCCCATGTGATGAAGGGAAGACTCTTAATAGGAAGCAATTTGCCTTGGCTCAAGCTAACTGCAGTATTAACATGTATCTACCTACCTAAGTATCAACCCTATGACAAAATATTCTTGCCAAAACCCTTAAGTAATTTGATTTTTATTTATAAGATTATTTGGTTTTTATTCTGTTTCAGGTTCTAATCATACTGGTGTTGCTGTAGCATTTGCCCTGCTAATTATCTTGGTTTTAATTGCTGGACTGGTGTGGTACCTCTACAAAAAGAAGCGTCTTCACTGGAGTGCCTTCTCTTCCGTACGCTATCAAAGAGGGATGAATGATGATGAAACTGATGATATGTTCACAAAAGATAGCTATTGAAAAACTTTCTTCTGATCAAGTTTAACGTTGACTTCACCGTGTGAAGCTGTAAGAAATGAGTTACTTGATGTTTTATGATTTCTTTCTGGAAAAGTAACAAGGTTATTAATGGGGGCTGGAGTTAGTTCGTTTGTATGCAAGTGCAATTTTTATTCAATTTTATGGTAATTCTTTACATTCGGCCTCAGCCTTTTAAGATGCAAGGTGTTCAGAGTTCTGTTGTGTTTTTTAATTTATAGTATTATCTCTCTTTACTGGAATTTTTGATGGAACAAACTAATGCCAACAGTACTTCATGCAACTCCACTTTAATGAATATGCTTCAAAATTTATGTCTCCCAATACTCCTATTTATACTAGCATTAAATGCCTAATTTTATAGTTACCAACCTATAGCTTTATAGGTTAAATATATCATCTGCCCAAGAAACAAGAGAAAAGATATGTCTGAGGAAAAACTGAGAATATATGGTAAACAAACTTGTGTATATAAGTGCTAAAAATACTTGAGTATTTTTCATAAAACTTAAACTTGATTTTTGTATGTGATGTGTCACTGTAGCCTTTCCTATGCACTCCAAAGAATGCTATCAAGGGAAAAAGGGAAGACAGAGTTGTATATATTAATTACTCAGTGATTTGATCAATTTTTGTTTTGAAAAAGTCTTTTGACTTTTTTTAATGCACAGTACAAAGAATAGGTGAATTTACTTTTATGAAGGATATGCCAAAGACCAAATCCAGTCTGCATGTGGTGGTGGCGTGAGGTGGTAAATAGGAATACATTGGCCTGGTGTGCTGAGAAGAGTACTACTGATTTCTCTGAAGCAGCAGAGCAAGGTCACAGTGTTCAACTGCCTTCTTTTCCTGCAGTTTACTTATGTCGATGGCACTTTTCTTTGTTCCTGTTTGCACTATTTTGATAAGGAAGTGTTTTATTATTTGTGTTGAGAAGTAGAGAACTCCTTGTAGATACCACTTTGAGCCTGTTAGAAGAGCAGCCTGAAGGGGCACAGTAAAGGAGCCATTGTGATACTTTGCTGATCAAAGAAGTAAGCACTTTTGTTATTTGTTTGGTACTTTGGGCACAATTGTGAACATTTGCTTTGCCTGAGGTAACTTGTAGAAAATGTAGTTATGATGAAAATAACTCTCATTCTTTAACTTACCCTGGTATGAGAAGTGTTTGAAACATTGCAGTCTGGTTCCTGATGTCTTCTGACATTCTGTCTTCTGATTTAGTTTATATGCCTAAGTGCTTTGCCAAATGACTTCTAACTTAATAGACTAAAAAAATGTTGGTTATTGTCTTTTTCTAACTACAGTAATAAGTGGGGAAAATTATTTACAAGTTCCCATGTTTTGAGATTTACTAGTTTTATAGATGTTTGTACTCTGAGCATTTTTAGGTGTGAACTGAAATGGAAAGTGGAAATTAGTAGTAAGATCCTATTTCAACACAGAAGGATATAAACTTTTTATTAAAAATGGTATATTTTATTCTTATAAATGATGTAAATAATTTTTTCAGGTCCCATTTCTCATGTTTGTTTCATCACACCCAAGTTGTCTAATCACTGGTAATTCCTTTTTGCCTAAGCCCTATGGCCTTGGTGCAGGTGATTAACCCATTTCATTTGAAATACACAGAAAGATTATTTGGCAGTATTGTTATTGAAAGAATAAAAGTTTAAATAAAACACTGAACTGCTTACACTGCTTTTATTTCCATGAAGCAGTTATCAGAGTTAAGGTTTGGGTCATTAATCACTGGGTAAAAAAAGCCCAGCACAGGGGCTGTGATCAGAATTAAAGCCAGTAAGTGTGTTTTACAAGAAAACTTTAGAGGTAATACGTATATTAGATGTATTTAGAAATAATGCTGGTAATTTTCTTTTTGCAGCTGAAAACTTAGTTATACCTAGCTTTTATCAAGCTGCTTCAGGCTTACCCAGGGAACATTCCTCTTTGCCTTTTTGTTCTAATCAGGGTGTAGTTCATTAGCACCTCGATGCCTAAATTAAGGCAATGTACAAAGGCTCCCTCCATAATGCCTCTTAAAATATGGGCAAACTTAAAGTATTTCCAGCTAAGTAACACTTAAAGTTAAAGCCATGAGATGCATTAATTTTAAGTGATGTCTGAGCTCTGAATTCCAGACGTCCAGAATCTCTGATTGCTGGTCAAAGGGCAGTGTTATTTTTAGCTCCAGTAATAGCTTTCTGGGAGAAACATCCTATTGTGCAAGATGACTAATGGGGTCATCTGCTTCACAAACATTAATCTTAAAACTGAAGCTGATGCACAGGGAAATGGCAGCAGAGAAATTCTTTCCCAGGTCCCAGAGCAATGGAGTTGAGAAGGCATCCTAAAATCCTTCATCCTAGAGCACAGGCTATCTGCCAGCTGTGGTAGCTTTAGGCAAAAAGTGTACAACTTCAGTTCCTCTTCCTCGATTTTGCCCAGTCCACGGAGACTCTGGGTCACGGAAAAGTTAATCCACATCTGCCACTGCACCAGCCAGTATTTTTATTTTTAAAGTGTTTCTGCGTCAGTAACTTAATTGACATAGAAATCAACAGGTCTTCATGCATGAGCACCCTTTGGGCTTGATGCTTTTGTTGTACTTCTCAGCAATTTCCCCTTAAACCAAATGCACCATCTGCTTGTTGCTTTGGACATATGTTATACATGTAAACATTTTTGTAAGGAGTAAGTAAATTTCATGGCCTGCTAGTGATTTATTTTTTTTGGTGTATGTGGCTGCAAATAAATGAAGACCAAACATTACAGTTTTTGTTGCTACAAGTTGGAACTGCTGTTTGGGCCCTTCACGCATCTGCTCTTGCTGTGTGTATGGAGCACAGTGGGATATATAACACCCAGGTTTCTAAAAGTTAGTGAAATTCATTCTCTTGTCAAGAAATACATAAAATTCTTATTGACCAAATTGAACAGACACTGCACAGTTTTAAAGCAAAGACCTATGAGCAGTATTAAAGAACTGAGATGAGGAAAAACTGATTCCTTAATGGGAAGCAAAGTTCAGTTGTCACTCTGATGGACCTTTCCCATTTAGTTCTGGAGTTTTACGATGAGAGTTGACAAAAGTACTAGAGAGGGAATATTCTGTTAATAGGAAATTAACTTGTAAATGGCACATAAACACCCTTATAAAATACTGTTAACTTGGGTATATGCTTTATGGCTAAACCACAGCAATGGTACTTGCACACTGAAAACTCCTGTACAATCTATCGTAATATCTGTTAGTAACTAAGATTTTTAACAGATTTGTGGGGGTAGGGGAGGATACCAGATGAGGTTTTTATTGTGATAACACAGTACTGCAACACCAACTGTAAGTCCTTATGGATTTCTCTTTACCAATTGTAGAAGGGACTATAATTACAAACAGGGCAACAGTTCTTTGTTTGTTTTACTACTTTTCAGCATAAACAGAGTAATTTACTCCAAGGTGACTTTTTAAAAAGTGGATTCCAGCAGTAAAAAATAATTTGTGCTTTCTCAATTATGCTGTTCTCTTATTTTTGCTAGAACAAATGAGAACAGAGATCTTTTTCTGCATGCTGTGTCTTGAATGACACATATGGATAAGAGTAAGAGTACTGCTCCTGCTTTCTATAAAACAACTCTTCAAATAAATGCTATGTGTCACGTTCCCTTTTAGGACATTATTCAGATCAGGTAATTGTACAAAACCATGATGCTTACACTTTGCTAAAGCTAAAAAGCCTTATATGCATATTTGAATGAAACTTACAAAGTAGTGAGTTGAGATGGTTGTACAAATATGCATGATTGAATGTCATCACCATTAGCAACTAAACTTTCATTGAAATGTCTTTTTTTCATAAACACGATGTGAGTATTTGAAGAGCGTCTTGTGTTAAATGAGAGTGTGAATTATAAATGCTTGTGAATAATGGGAAGTCACATTTGCCCAGAGCTTGCATCGTGGGCTGCTTTGAGAAAAAAGACTGCGTTTCTGAAATTCCATTTTTTGTTGTCTCCTGCGGACACCGTTCGTGTTTGTACCTCTTCTCTCTCATACCTGCTTTGCAGCACTGACTATTAAGCCACTAGATGGAGAACATGCCACCAGACACAAGAGCCAACCAGGCAGCCTTACATCACTGCAAGCTGCCAGAAAAGGGGACCAGAAAGCACCACTTTGTCTATGAAGCAGCAACCACGAGGCTGAAACATGTGGGATGAGCACTGCCAGCAGCCCCACAACACTGCCATGAGCTGCAGGGAAAGGGCTCCAACTGTGAACAGCTGGAACATCCTGTAGCAGCAGGACACCACAGCCTTGGCAGGGTGGGTCTGACTCCCTCCTCAGCAAGCAAGAAAGCCGGCAGCAGCTTTCTTGATCCTGGCCCGAGTACTCACAACGCAACAACGGGGAGTTTGCTGTGGACAACAGCCATTTTTCCCATCTTCCAGCCCCAAGGGACTCCCTCCACACCTTCTTCAACCAGGGTATCTCTTCCCATGCAGATTCAGTGCCTTTGTACCCCACATCAGGCACCTGAGTTGCCTTCAATCTCATGCTGCAACAGGAGAAAAACAAGACGGGTAAGTTGCTCCTATTAATGTGTGTGCCTCATTAGTGGCCCTGCAAAAACTATGCCCAGTGTCTAACCCAGTACAGAGCCAACTGACTTTATCTTCTTAGGCTGTCACTGTGATAATCACTCAGGATTTTTTAAGTGTTTGCTTTTACAGGAAGAACATGTTTGTATTGGTAATCCTGAGCCCTCACAGCATTTTGGGGAGGGCCTGGGGGCCAGTGCCTGAGGGCTGTGAGGGGCCCCAGGTCCCTGGGTGCAGTGTGGGCAGGAGATGGAGCTGGGCTCTGGAACACCAAGAGCTCTGTCCTGTAGCTGGCTGGGCTAGCTGGTGAGTAGCAAATGTCTGTCAGGAGTCAGGAATCAACCACCTGAGTGGGTTTGCTCTGGGTTGCATTCTGACCTAAAGAGGGTCATGGAGTCTGGGTGCTCCACGTGGTGGATTCCTCCCAGCTTGGTGTCACAGCCAAGTGAGTGCTGCAGCAGTGCTGAGCTGGCACTGGGGTGAGGGACTGGCACTAGTGCTGGGGTGAGGCCCTGGCACTGGGGTGAGGCACTGGCACTAGGGTGAGGGACTGGAGCTGGGGTGAGGGACTGGCACTGGGGTGAGGCCCTGGCACTGGGGTGAGGGACTGGCACTGGGGTGAGGCCCTGGCACTGGGGTGAGGGACTGGCACTGGGGTGAGGCCCTGGCACTGGGGTGAGGGACTGGCACTGGGGTGAGGCCCTGGCACTGGGGTGAGGGACTGGCACTGGGGTGAGGCCCTGGCACTGGGGTGAGGGACTGGCACTGGGGTGAGGCCCTGGCACTGGGGTGAGGGACTGGCACTGGGGTGAGGCCCTGGCACTGGGGTGAGGCACTGGCACTAGGGTGAGGGACTGGAGCTGGGGTGAGGGACTGGCAGTGGGGTGAGGGACTGGCACTGGCAATCCGGCTGCTGGCCTTCTCCTCCATACTGAGCGTGGAATGGGGCCAAGGGGTACACCAGCTGTGCATTAGCAATCTCTGGCTAAAAAAAGTAGCCAAGAGCCTGACAAATTTTCATCCCAGAGACTCAGGAGTTCATTTTTTACAGAGGGGGCTGGAATTAATGTGTCAGATTTGCTTAAGGCCCAAGGGGAGCATGTTACTTTGAAGCAAATGCACCGGGTAATAATAGAATACACAGCCTACATAGGGAGAGGCTGTTTGTTCTAAAACCAGGTACAAATAAATGTTTCAAGTTTACAGCCATTAATAACTAGACCCATGACTAGTTGTTTCCTTGTGAAACAACTTACCTGAGGCAATGTATAAACCATTTTGTGTTTATGGTGTAGGTGCTGATTATAAATTGTCACGAAACTTGTTCATATAAAATAAACAGAGCATTCAAACTTGAATTAACTATTACAGAAATACTTGGGTGGGGTCCCAGAGGACTTGCATATCATACTGACAGGGTGATCAAACATTTTAAAAGGGAGTCAGAGGAGGCTTTTAGTTAGCCGCCACTTTGGGTTGTTATTAATGGCTACCACTCAATAAATGCATTTGTGTGTATTGGGGTAGTCGTACTGGAACTGCAGCAGTGCATGCTTGTTTTCTTTACAGAGATGTATTAATGAAACGTGCAGTTTGAAAGTCAACAGCTACCTACAAAGGAGCCTGGCTAGCTGGCAGTGAGCAGAGGCAGCTGTAGCCTTGAGTAAAGACCTGGAAAGTTTATGAAAGGGGATAAAGAAAAAAGAAGCTGAACATTTGGAAGCGATACTGCATCGATCAATCTCCAGGGTCCCAAGGCTCTCAGACCATCTGGCCAAGGTATATAGGGGAGCATAATGTTGGAGATCATGCATCACTGCTTGGATTCCATACTTGTGTATGGATTGGGGGAACTTTTGTCTGCTAGTGGGATGGCCTGTGTTGCTGACAGTTCAGCTGCTCCCAGTTGCAATTCGAGTGACATAAGCTCTTAAGTGAGCACCGTGACCAGGCTATGCATTCACGTGGGAAGTGCAAACTGGAAACTTATTTGAGCCAGAAGTGATTTTCTGTTATTAGTGACTTTGGAGGTGATGAAGACAAGGTATGGAGCTGATCCCACAGAATGGGCCTTGGGAGACGATTCATTCCTTGCTCTGCTCAGTACCAGTGGGACATCTCCCACTGAGCAAAGGTGTGATTCAGCCTGAGAAAAAAGCAGAAGTTGGAAACAAACCATCCCCACTGCAGCAGCAAACTATTTTCTATTGACCCCGAAATTTTCTTCTGGGAGGAAGTTGTATCCTCATGGTGATGACACCTGCTTTTCACTTACAAGTTCCAAGTGTTACAAGTTCCACTCTTCACTGTTTCACAAGTTGCACTTAAAAGTTTCAAGCTCTGAGTAAAACACCTTGACAAAGGCACACAATGCCTATAAGTGAATACAGCCTGTGCAATCCAATAATTTATTAAACTTTCATCTTGTAAAGCCAGTTACAAATTAAAAAAGACAGAAGGAGGAATTCTGTAATAGAAATGAGAAAAATTACAACAAATAGTGTGGGAGTTATGTTTCAAGTGGGTTCACGCTGCCTGCAGCAACCCACGAGCCAGAACACAGAGCTAGTGCAGAGTTAGGACAGGGATAATCAAGCCTAGTCTGATACATTAGAGATCGAGCCAGTGTATGCAGTGTATACAAAGTGTTGCTTCTCAGGTGGCCTCAAGCATTCCTGTTCTCTCTCGCCTGTGACCTGGTCATCTCTTTATTCCTGGTGAAAACAAGGGGGTGTTTGTAGGATCCATCGGTGATGCTATTTCAGGGCAGAGCTGCAGTTGAAGGGATGATGCACAGCAGTGGCCACCCTCTTAGCTGGTCGTGTAGCAAGTGCACAGCGTGTTTGCACATGCTGCAGTGTGGTGGAAACGAGACAGGAGCAGGGGTTATGTACAGCGGTTCTTGCACTGTCACCCTCAGAACCAGTGCTCTGCAACACAGCGTTAGTGATATGGCACAATTTGGAATGGAACCTGTTGCATACTGACTCCTACTTTTCTATGTAATTTCTGTTTCATAGCTAACAGGCCTTAGCTGCTGCTACTTCAGAAATGGAGATGGCGATTTTAAATGTGGAAGAAGGCCCCCATTCCATACAGCTTTGCAGTTTCAGTAAGAAACAGAATGGGCCTTTGCATTCTGGGATCCCAAGGCTAGACAAGGGTCATGGAAAAATGGCTCACCATCAGGTTTCTTGTTTGTTAATGCAACTCATTTATGACGGGACTGATAATGAATATTGTTTTAAACAATTATATCAACTTTCTGATGTCAAGAGACTGAAGATAACTGTCATCTTTTATGGAGAAGAAAAAATTCTGCTTCTTCAAATTGCAGGTATCTATAAAAACCTCCAAGAAGCAATTGTTTTGGCAAAATAGCTTTGTTTTCAAGTTCTACCGAGGACTAAGGACCTAAAGGAGACTGGATGGGGATCCAGTGATGTGAGCAGTTCTTGTTAAAAGTTGGGGTGGACGAAGCGTTTGGCATTTGCTTACTGTAATAGAGAGGAAGCAAAATCTTGCCCATAATGATTTACCTAGGTACCTATTCACTCACTAGGAAAAAGTTGGCTTAAAATTAAGTTCAGGCACCCCAGTCGTCCTGAAATCCCCCCTAAAGAAAGAAGGATCTTAATGCAAGCAAGCTGCTCACCATGAATCTCCAACCTCCACCTAATACCTAGAGTTTGTGAAGAGCAGCTCTTTGGAAATGCTACTAAAACCATCTTCCCTCCCGGGCTGTCATTAGTTTTTACACAAGAGGTGCTGCTTGCAGTGTGCCCAGAATGGCACCTTATGGCCTATTTCAGTGGTGCTAGGCCCAGAGGTTTTCTCCAGGACTGGAGCATTTAGTAGTTAAACTGAAAGTGCCACTTTTTACACTTATGTACCTGTGAACTTTGACTGGAAGGTAAACAACCACTTTGGCTGTTCTTATTTGTTTCTTTGTTTAATGCTCTCTCACTTAGGGTTTGACCTCTCTGTTGGACAACTTGGCTTCAATTATACAAAGGCTTTTTCTTTTTAAGACCAGATCAGATCATTAGTATATCTTGAAGGAAAAAAAAACAAAAAAAACAAACCCACAGTGATTTATATTTTAGATTTGTTTGCAAAATAAATAAAACAAATATTCTTTCAGCAGACCATGTTGTGATCACATCATCCCAGATGTCTGCATGTTCAAAATTCTTAAGGAAGCTTAAGTCTGTTTCCTGTCCTGCAGAAATGATCCTTGTAAATTTTTCTGCCAGTACGACAGGTGACAGTAAAAGCAGCAGAGAGGACACGGAGGAGGAGGAGGATGCTTCTGACTTTGCTTCTTTAAGGTACATAGTTCATCAAACAAGCAAGGGGAAAACAAGTTTTGGGTCGTTAGTATTTAACAACAGTTGTAACTGTTTAATGTCTTTGGGCAGAGGTGCAAATCCTATGGTACTGTAGATGTCACTTCAGGTTTTAAATACAGTAGTCAGTTGAATTCTTAAAAAACATCTTTGCTACACTTGTGCTGGCAAGTTGCAAATACCCATGACTAAACGAGTGCCAGTTCATCCGTATCACCTAGTCCAGATGCTTGCATGACTGTCCACACTGGTGGCTGATTTGACACTGCAGCGTTTCTTCACGATCATGTTGATGTATGCTTTCATGATCTTTATTATCTCGCCCACCTGGGGAGAGAACACAGCACCACTGCGTAAGCACTTGGAAAATCTCAGTGCACTGAGGCATACAGGACATCTTGCTGAAAGAGATTCCCCTTCTCCAAAGTCATGACACAATAAATTTTGCATGTTAATACTAAATGTGAACGTGACAGTAAGAAGAGAAAGTGTGTGCTCTGCTGTAGCAACACTTTAAAATATTTTTATCTCAAAGAAAAGCAACTTCCAGTCTACTAAACATTTTTTTTCTTTTTTCTTTAAGTTTGTGAAACTCCCCATTCATCTACTGGAAAGGAATGAAAAAAATCCAGGCGAACTGAAGAGCACCCAGAACTGGAAACTCTTGATGCACTGGAACACCGATCAACCGCCTTCACTTTCTAACTAGCTTATTTTATTATTTTTTTAAATTTATTTTTTTATTTTATTTTTCTATATCTATATTCAAGAAAAGGTACGATGCCCTTTAGTCTTTAGCTCCCTTCATCTTTTTCCTTGGCTGTGCAGTCGATTAGTCAAGAGCTCTTGCACAGAAACCTGTCTATTCCTGGAAGCTTAACTGAAGTGGGTCTGGGCTTTCACATACCTGGGAGGTTTCAAAGAACATTTCTCTCTCATCCACTGTAATTTTGAAGGTGTTGGGCTGTGGTGCTCCAAAGAAAACAATGTGCTCATACTGGAAAGTTTCTAGTGGTTTAGGATCCCCTCGTTTATAGACAGACACATTCTCTGTGCTGACGCCAAGCCAGAGATCATTGGGGAATCCACCCTCCTTGCACTGCAGAAAGAGAAACATGACCTGTATAAATGCAGTGTAGGATTAAATAGTTTTCCATTCAATAAACATTTCAAGGACATTTCAATTCAATACACAAACCAGGGTACTTGCAGAATCTTCTTTGGAGGCACTTGCGCTGTGGAGATTTGGAAGTGACACGGCTGTGAGTCAAATACTAGTTGAGTAATAAATAACTGTAATAGGGAATAGCTCTCACCAGATTTTAAAGTGATGCAGCAAGTCAATATTCCACTTCTTATTTTACAGGTAATACTGTGAGTGCAAGCAACTTCCCAAGGTGATCCACCTAGGCAGCAGCAAAACTGACAGCTGAACTGTGGCCTCCTACTCTAGCAGGCTGAGCACAGTGCTCTACATGCCCCAGTCTGTGCAGTTTCTGTTGTACTGAATCCTGCAGAACAGGAATGCACTTTTTGCTGGCAGGAACGCCAGAGCTTTGTTTTACTTTGACTTTCACTAGCCACCACTTTCCTAAACCCCTCTCTCCTCCCCTATTCCATTATTCGAACAAAAGGGGAACCCATTGTCTCCCTTCATTTATCAGGATGGCCTGCCTTGTTTTCTCTGTGCTCTCTATGTCATAACTCTTGGGTACTGTGGCACTGCAGGCTTTCCTTGAGATTACTATAAGGCAAGATTTATCTGGTTCCCAAAATCCCCTTCTGTTACCCACAGCTCTATCTGGTCTCCAGACTGATCTCTCTCCTCAGCTGTGGTTTTAGGAGTTTATTAATCACTCACCTCAACATCAAAGAGGGTTGACCCGTAACCTGGCCACTCCTTTACAATGGACATGTATTTCACCATGGCCTGATGCTGAGAGAGCCCCTGCAGCTTGGTCCATTTCTGTGCTATGCTTGCCCGAGCAGCTGAAAGCTCTTCTTTTACCCACATCTCCATCATCTGCTCCTCTTCTACCTTCTGCTTCTTTACAGAGCCTGTCTTGAAGCTACGCTTCAATGTCCCTTCAAGGAAGCTGGTCCGTCTCCTCTCCAGAGTGTGACTCGTACTGCTGCTGCTCTTTGTTGAGTGCAGTATTTTGGATTTCAGTCTGTTAACTGGGTAGATTCCATCAAGGGTCCAGCTTATTTTGGAATAATCTCCATGAAGATACTGCAGCCGCAGAGCTGCCAGACGCTGCAGAGTGTCCTCTGGCCCAGGAAAATGTCCAGCTATGAGGCTTTCGTGAGCCTACAAACAAAAAGGTCCCCCAAACTCGTTAGAAAGCAAAAGCCCATTTTATTCACTTTTGGGTCCATGTACAGATTCCTGTCATATCTGCTGATCCCAGCAGGATAGATATAATTCAGGAGGTCAGAGCAGACATTGTAATAAGTATGTCAAAATCTGCAAGTGGCTGATATGGGGTGGGGGGGAATGCCCCTTTCTGCAAGCCTGAACAGGACGGAGGGAGATCTTTGAGGGGCTCCTGTCCTGTCCTACAATGAGGACCTTATAGGGCTGGAACAGATGAGAGAGACCAGAACTGAGGCAATTTGGTTTTGTCCTGTACCAGTCACAGCTCCTGTGTGAAGATTATATTCAACACCAGGGTCATATATAACAAATTCAAAAGTCTCAACCTCAGTTTCATTACTCAAAAGTATCTCCCACCTCTTCCTCCTTCACCTGATATTTCCACCAATCTTCTTGCTTTCCTTCTTGCCTGCTTTTCTGTGAAATCTATTAATGGGGTTTTTTGCACATCCCTCTAATGTCTGGGTAACACCTACTCTCCTACTGTTACTTCTCTTTGCCAGTTAAAGCTGTATAGACTGAAAGCCTTGACAGCAGGGAGTTTGGTACAGCTGAGGTTCCACAGATGCTCCTGACTGTTTTCTAGACATTCTCTAGCTAACAATGCTTGATTCACTCTGAGTGATACACCTTCCATCCATTTGACTACCAGTGAGTTTCAGTCTTCACGACTCTGAATGCCGTTAACACAGATTCAGTAATTTTCTACAGCTGTGATTTTCTAAGGCAAGGTCAGAGTTCATTAGAAGTAACACTGACCTTTGGGTCATGTTGGGGATGGGATGAATCACACTGGGTGCTGGGTGCTCCAGTGGTTTTGTTTTACATCCCAGCTGCAAGGCTCTTTCATACCAATGTGATCTCTGATCTTGCCAGCATCACTGTGCTATGGAGTACAGTGACTTTAAAAAATAACAGACTGCTCAGCACACAACTACTGTTAACTACATTCTCCTTTCCTTCGTCTGCAGTACTCTTCTAGTACCTCTCTGTTAATCAAAAGAAATTGCCCCAAAAGATGTTTCATAGTTTGTTCTGGTAACACCCCAAGGATGTGCTGTTCTTGCAAGCCCATTTGCAGATAGATTTTCCAGTTTTCTTTATATTTATTTCTGCAATTTGCTTTTAATGATTCTCTTGAATCATTATCCAAATTCCTCTGCCTTCTAAAATTAAAGACAAGGTTTTAAAAAAGTAATTATCATTAGTGTTTAATTTTTTTAAGCCTTTGCTGATTTTTCTTGCTTTTGTTATAATACTCATCTTCCCTAGAAAACATCATGGTCCATCTGCTTTTGCCACCCTGCAAATCAAGTAACTGTCCTAGAGTTAGCTTACCTGCTCAAACATGAAGGCAAATTCCACACCATCTTTGGGAACATTCTCAATATCCAAGAAGCAATAAAGCTTAAAATACAGTTGCCACTGTCCTTCCTCCTCTTCTTCTTCAGAACCAGCAAGTCTGAAAATATAAAAGAGAATGAGAAGGGGAAAAAAATAGTAAAGAGAAGGACCATGATACTGGAATGTCCACAGTGCAAATCACAATCTGAAGGTAGCCCTGGATTCTGCAATCCTGTGTTACACCCAACTAAAAATTAAAAGGTTTCGTGAAACATTCTTTTACCTCTCAAACTTGGCCAAGATATCAGCCACAATCACCCGGCTCTCCACAGCACGGTCCACCTGGTGATTATGTTCAAAGAGTGCAAACATATTCCGGCTGTCCTCCATCGCCAGCCCTCGGATCAGCTTTTCAACCACCTGCAAAATCAGACACATCACAGAGTAAGCACCACTCCCCTTTCACAATGAAGGGCCAATACCAATTCAGGACACATCTCCATCACGTATCTCCCTTAATTACCGTGGTTTCAGATTAAAGAATTCAAACCCTAAAAGATCATTCCCTGCAATGAAGTCATTACTTATATTTGATCATCCTTGTTTTTCTTCTCTGAATCTTTTCAATCCTTACTACCCTTTTGAGGATGGAATTAGAGTTCTGCACAAGATATAGGCACCTAAGGGATTAAGATGTCATGATGACATTCTCAGTTCCTTTAGTTTAGCACTAATGTTTTCACAGACATGACTACTGCAAGCTTGAATCCTGCTGAGGATTAAGTTACTGGTAGACCATCCCTCTCAGAAGGATTCCATCATGAACTGGAATCTCTCTTTGTCCAGACAACAGTTTAGCAAGTTTCAGACAAAGGGCAGAACATCAGAAGTGTTTAGATTTTGCAACACATTTTTCAAACGATGCTCTACAACCTAGGCACTGGCCTTGTAGAATAAGCTGAACTTTGCCCAAAGATACAGCAAAAGAGTTGCAATTAAAAAGAAAAAAAAAAAAAAACCAAAAACGGGAAGTTCAACAGACCCACTCTCCAGATACAGATGTGTTCACATCTGTTTGCCCTACTAATGCATTACCTCCCCAGCGCTGGTGTGGGAGTTGATGGTTATTTTGCAGGAGCCACCACCATGGCAATACACTGTCGTGGTCATTTCCTCCCGGATGAGAAGAGCCTGTATTTCCTCCTGGGAGGGCACAAACTCCCTCGTCTTTGTTCTCTTCAGGGAATCACTTATGAACTGTGCATACCTGTCTATTTCTGAGTCCGGAAAGAGATCTTTTACCCTAATTGTAAAGAGAAGCAAAAAAAAAACCCAACCCATTACATAGTAAACAATAAGTTACCCTAAAAATTAGGCTGCTGCAAGTAAAGAGTGTGGTAGAGATGCTGATGTTAAATGCAAACACACAAAACCCAAGCTTATGTCCTGAACGGTACAAAATCTGCTTTTACTAGTCATTTGAAAGTCACTTCAGTGGCATTTCTCAACAATGTGTGAAATAAGCAGTTCAAAGTTTCAGGAGTTAAGTGACAGCTGAAGACAGTAGGATTGACAATCTCAATTTACAAAACTAAGAAAAAACCCTGTGAAACCAAATGTAAACTTTTTTCCTTTATTCTTAATGTTTCTGTTTTGTTTGTAGGTTTGCTTTTTTTTTTTTTTTTAAATTTGCTGGCTGTGTTTGAGCCACTTTTACAGTATGTTTGAGAATTAAGAAGATAGACAGCAGATGCCTGTGCACTGTTCTCTTCCCTCCAAGACCAGAAGGCCTAAGTTTAACATTATTTGCAAGTCCAGTGATCAAACAATGAAATGACTACATGGAATATCTGGCTACATCTCTTAGACCCAGGCCATGGATATAGCTATTTGTTGTATTGACACAAATCTCATCTCACTCTTTCCTAGCTTGGGTGGAATAAAATAGATTTTACAAATCTTTCTCATCATTAGGAATGGAGCAAGGTTACACAGCTGCAGATCAGGCCCAGTGCAGATTGCTTTGTAAAGCTGCATTAGATGCTGAATATTGCTTGGGAAGAAATGTCAATTATTTACTTCATGAAAATGGGAGGTTAAAACAGAATAAAAATACTAACTGCAAGCATTATGTGCTTACTTGAACAAATCTTGAAAAATTATCATTTGGATTTACAGTATCTCTCCTACAGTATGATTTTTGCCTGTGCCAGCTGCAAGGTAGTCCACATTTCATACATGAGTATGAAAGTACAATCCTCACCTTTCCTGCAGGTTGATAGTGTTTATATGTACATGAGTAAGCGTCAGCTGTAAATGCAAGACAGTCTCATGGTATTCTGTCTGGGTAACATTTACATTCATTCCACATCCTTCTGACACAACGGATGGGTGACAAGAAGGGGGAGTCTGAATAGACAGAACGGCTGGTGGTAAGAGCTGGGCAAAGGTAGGAGGCCAAAACACCACAGGGAGATGTTTGCACAGCAAGAGGGCGAGACAGGTAACTGCAACAGGCAGTGCAAGATGAGCAGAGTAAAAGGAAAACAAGCTGCAAATGAAAGATTCGTTTACCTTCGGAGGTGGAACCTGAGGTAGCGCAGGATTCCTCTGCTGGGCAGGAAAGTGCAGCTCATACAGGTCATCAGCTGCCAGTGGTGCAGGTTCCCAGCACTGTTGGGATGTGGCATGTGGTTGGTCTGCTTGATGAGCTGACAGTACACTTCATCACGGAGGGGCTTTAAATCATGGCAGGTCTGCAGGATGCCTTGGATAATGGGGATGGGGTCAGAGACCGTCTCGATTTCCTGAAGGGAGTTAAAGATCTTCACTGCTTCATCCTGTAAGCTGCTGTAACCCTTCTCTTGTTGCACTGGGGAACAAACGCAAAGGTGACAACAGGTGAGCATCTCCCTCATTTTCTACTGGCCCAGCAGCACTACAATCAACTGTCCTCATCTGTCAAAGAACGGCAACCTGAGCATTAGCTCATCTCCTGAACTTCAGTTTATACTTCAAGTTCATTAATGTTTCCTCTCTAAATGTTCAAATGAAGTACTTGCAAACATCTGATTTGTTACCACTGCCAATCCATTTTTGGAAACACTGCAGAAAAGCAGAGTAGTATTTTTAAGGGAGATAACCACTGAAATCTAGTTCAGGCTTCAATGTCTGCAACCAAGGTACTGGAATGTGGCCACTGAAGCCTGGCTTGTGTCATTTCTTGTGCCTTTATTAACTTTGATCCCAACACAGAACTTACGTAAACTGCTGTACCACAAATGCATTATGCCCATTATTTAGATTTAAAATGCTTAGACCAAAACCTGAGTTTTTTGAGCACCTAAATGTCTGCTTTTTGGACTGCTCAAACACATGTGACACCATTCAGATGCAGGCTTGCATTCTCCTTTGCCCATCTCTGGGGCTTTATCTCCGTCTGAATCTCCTGTACAGCCACTGCTTCCCCAGTGGCCATGTATTAACTGTACAACACAAAGACACAGCTCTAAAAACTAAATTCCACAGTGTAAGTGCTTGCTCTGTAATTTTCTGTGCTTTTAATCTGCCCCAGAATTGGATCCTTGTATTGTGATAGGCCTAGTGTCCTTTCACTTCCTCCATGACAGTCTTCTGGCTCTAGAATCTTCATTTTAAGGCTGAAGAATCCTCCATTCTATTTAGTCACTTAATTGTTGGCAAGTTCTTCTGTGCCTTTGATCATCTTTGGGCGGCTTTTTACATCTCCTACATCTTTGATGAGATGTAGAAGGCAAAACTTTATCCTGTACTCAAGATGCAGGTGCATGATATATCAAGATAGCTGCACAAAGACTTTGTTTTTCCTTTTCTAAGCTTTCAAAATCTTACATTAGCTGTTTTGTTTCTGTACTCACCACTAAAGTTGACATTTTCATAAAGCTATGTAAATTGATGTTCACTTTCCTAAGCACAGCTAGATCACAACCTGTGTGGCAGAATGTTTTTCCCATATACATTGCTTTGACTGAAATTAATTTCTTAAAAGATTCTGTGGCTCAGTCACTCCAAATGAAACATTCTTCCATAGTTCTTCACCAGCTTTCAGTTTTAATGTGTCAAACAGTCTGTAATCATCAGCAAATCACTTTGGTTTCCTGGTGGCCCCTCACTCTAGCTCTTTCATGTTTTTGACATATTTGAAAAAACTGCTCATTTAGTCTGGTTTTGCAGCAGCTTCTGTACAAATACTACCCCACTTCCAGCTGCATGATGTAATCCTGCTACAGTATTTCCACTGGAGCCACTTGGAAAGCATTTGTGGCTAAAGGATGACAAGCTGCATGTCCCCTGGCTGGCTGGTAAAACTACCTGCCCCCGTTTACTCCAAGATTCAGTGAACATGGAACACAATCCAGAGAAGAACAGGAAAGTGACTGCTCCCTCCCTGAACCCTGTGGGCTACACTGCCCCAAACAGACCTCACTTGCACTGAGAGAGCTTACAGGTCCCTTTTGTGGTGCTCAGGCTCCTGACTGACCCTCAAAATGTGAGTGGAATCTGTCACTTGGGTAAAATACTTACAGTTGACACTAACATCTCCATATGGTAGTGGGAGCAGTGGGGAATGCAAGGGGTGCTGGGTGTATCGTAAGATTGGGTTCCTCCTATACGTCTGTTCCACTACTTCCAAGTTTGTGCTGTTTTCCTGGAAAAGAAATAAAAAATAACTGTCCTCAAAAAGGCACAGTCCTTTGTGGGATGCACTTACACATTTAGTTTTAAGCTCAACCACCTTTTTCTATATTTCTGGAGGTGCCTAGGGGGACTAAGTGGCCAAAGCATAATCTGCATCTAAGTATTACCCTGTACATTATTTCTGAAAATTAAACACAAGGACAGCCATGCTGCTGCCTCCCACAAGTCACCAGGCACAGAATCTTGCCTTCACTCTTGCCTTGCTTAATATATGTGCTATGATTCCTCTCTCCTATGTCCTTCAAGCTTTCAACAGGACATGGTTAATGGACTTTCTGACCACAGATCAACCATTTTCACTGTGTAATACTGAGCCTGTGCTTACAGAATGAACAACCAAAATGCTCCACGGTGTTCAAAATCTGGGCCTGTCACTATCATGCACACTTCATCACTTTCTTCTGCATTTTGTCCTAGATGCCTTCCTAACAGTACATAATGCTCCATTTGTCCTCGTACCCCAAGCTGAAGTTCTCCAGGTTTCTCTACAAGCATTCTCAGTTTTTTCTTCCTAAATATGAACTATCTAATTGCATCAAGTTTAGGGTTCATCACATGCACATTTCTTCTGAAATTTCTTCTTCTTCTTTGTTGTGTCTTTTTTAATGATTCTATATTTATTTGCAAAAATTCTGGCAAGATATTTCTCAAAAATTTCTCCTGTGGTACAATTTCTGCAATTTTGAAGGATATTGTCTTTCCACCCTTTACTCTGGTATTTAACCACATAAGCCTCAGGTACAAAGAGAACTTCAAGGTACATCAAAGTCAGATGGCTGGTAGGAATGGATTTTTTGGTATTGGTGTCTGGAAACGCTTAGGTGAGAAAAGTATGGAGCAGAGATTTGCAAATACTCGATGGTGTAATCCCTCATGCAATTTATAATTGCACAGAGTCGTTGTCTAGGCTTATGCAGATCAGTTAACAAAATAAAATTCATGCAATATTTGACTTTTTTTGCTGCACAGCTGTGTAAGTTTCTTTTTTTACTCTTTTTTATTTCCCCCTTAAGACAGCGACCCCATTTTTTTGCCGCATTCTCAGCAAGGACTGGGTTAGGCCAGCGGTGGTCTGGCTGCTCCCACCTGGTGTGGGGATTGGCAGGATGCCACCTACCCTGATGTCACGAATGAGTTGCTGTGTCGGTGTTTCTATGGGAACCTTGCTGTCAATGACACCCTGAATGGCAGAGGCCCAGCGCATGGCTTCATTCAGCAGCTTGGTGTACAGCCTGTACGAGTGCTTCCGCCCGTGGACGATGATGTTCCAGTAGCCTGAGGAGAAACAAAGGTGGAAACAAAGCTGGAAGGTGAAACTGGCTTCCAGATTGTGTAGCTGACTTAGGGGTTGGCACATGTGACATCTAGATGCAAGAAGGGCCAGAAGGAGAATGTGGGGAACTACAGGTCTGTCAGGCCGGTCTCGACACCGGGGGAGGTTACGGAGCAGATCATCTTGGGTGTCAAAGGAGAGCAATGGAGCTGGGGGAAGGTCTGGAGCACATGTGGAGTGGCTGAGCGAGTTCAGCTTGGAGAAAATAAGGCTCAAGGGAGACCTTATTACTTATTTTTACTTACTAATTACTTATTACAACTACCTGAAAGGAGAATGTAACCAGGTGAGGGTCTGTCCCTTTGCCCAAGTAACAAGCAACAGGACGAAAGGAAAGGGCTGTTAACCAACTGGGAAGTGGATGAACCACCATCCCAGGAGGCATTTAAAAAATGTGTGGCACTTGGGGACACAGCTTAGTGGTGGACTTGACAATATTAAGCTAATAGTTAGACTTGATAATTAAGAGATCATTGATTCTCTTTTTGCCTGTACCTTGTGGCTGACGAAAAACCCTTGATGCTTTTATAGCAACATATGGTGTGTCTGGTTAAAATCCACTAGGTAGACATTAACATCCCCATTCCTAAAACAGATTTATCAACAGGAAAGTCCCAGTCCATATTTCGGTATAAAGACAGTTTTCCAAGATGCAAATACCTTGCAGTGTAACCTGACTACTTGCCTGCCAACCCAGCAGGCTCCCTTTCATAGACAGCATTTAAACTACACCGTCCTGTTAATCACTTGGAAAATGACCATACTACACACAGCACCTAGTCAGATTGCCAAATCAACTCTCAGAACTTTCAAAAATATGTGTTTGACAACCTGAGAGAACGTGTCAAGGCGATGGCACTTCTATCTGCTAAAGGCAGCCCTAGACATCTGTTGATACCAAAATTGTGGACACTTTTCTTGTGAATGAGCAGAATAAATTTCCTCTCATCTCACTTTACCAAATACTTCCATCTTCCAGCCCCTTTAAAAGGTATCCCAAACAACTCCAGTACTCAAACATCCATTTTTCCAAGTCTTTTTCTAAGGTTCACAATCTTCGTATGGGGGATTCACCCTTTATCCCATAACCTGGGTTCCCTTCCAAACTCCTAAAGCAAGCACTGGAGGATCACACCAGATCCTGCCTTCCCAGAGCTCTGTCATGTTGCACAGAAAGCAAACACAGGCCTTTGTCATCTTTTGTTTCTATCAAGTTGAGTGATGCCGTAACACACGCACTGTAAATCCCTTACAGTGTCTGGGGTGGCTGCTGTTTAATAAGAGGTTTACACTGGCCCAGAGACAAACAAAGATCATGCTGCAAAGCGACAATTCCAGAGATGTACCAATAATTAGTGTCAACTACTGGGGAACACTGAGATAAGCAGTGAAAAAGCAGTGACATTTCTCAGTGAGAAACATCAGCACTGTGTATCTCCATCAGGTGTGAAGCACTTATAGTCACTTGCACGCTTTGCAAATCTCTTCAAATTTCCACAGCAGAGATCTTTGCAGCCAGACACAAAGCCTCAGGTGACATCGAGGGTGCCCTCCCAACACGACACACCACTGCAGCAGTCCTGCACCATCCCCTCTTCAGGAGCTGCTCCAGACTTGGGAGTCTGCTCTTTACCACTTTCTGCCTCTCACCTGTGTCTTTGAAGACCCTCTCGTCGGGCTGCACGACAGAGCAGAGGCTGTTGAGCACGAGCGTCCCCAGCTTGGCAGCCGTGCGCTCGGAGGACTTGTAGTAGTCGAGGGCGGTGTTTGTCAGAACAAACCAGCGCTTCTTCATCTTCAGAGAGGACATCTTGTTGCTGCTCTGAACCTCCTTGTGAAGCCAGCCTAGCACAGAAACACAATCACGTCATCGCGTGCATCTCTTGCTCCTTTGGTCAAGACAAGTAAATTTCACTGTCATTTTAGATTTGTCACAAAATAAAGGAAAACGGAAGATTAGGAAAATTCAATACTTCGACAGAAAAAAAATTACAGCCTGCATTGCTATAGCTGTCAAAAAGATAATTTTCTACTCAAGAGGTGTAAAAAGCGATGTCCACCCACAAAGCAGAATGTTCAAAAAATGTGTGACTGAACCAAGAGGCTCCATATAAAAAGAAAGATAGATTTTCATGAATATATGCCTTTGTGGTTACTCTGCTGTCATACAGACATCTTATTGCACAGAGCAGAGCATACTCTGCAAAGGATCATTCCTTTTTCCGCCCTGACTAATGAACAATACCAGACAAAAGGAACTGTTGCCTTGCAATTAATATTTTGAAGTTAGGGTACTCAAACCGCTGTCTTACAGTCTCCTTTGTATCATTCAATCTCCTTGAAAGTTTTAAAACTATGCCCACATTTTGGGGACCCTTTTCTTCCTGTCCTTCTGCTTTGGCCACTCTAGATGGTCAAAAGTGCCATCATCTTCTGCCATGACCACTCTAGGACCTTTGTTCCTTTATAGACATTTCTGGAAGGTGCAAGACAATTTGCTCATGCACTTGCTTTCCACAGACTGGATCAGGAATATCTTCATATATTTAAGACCATGTGATGAACTTAAAGTATAGAGGAAATGTTAAAATATTTAAGACAAATGGGTGAGTATTTTGCAATATATGTGTGATCCCTACTCATGCTCTGCCATCTTCTGCTAAGCTTTGACTAAAGATGTAATTTAAACCTTTTGCTCAACCTCAGAGAGAATTTTTCTTACCTCACTATGTCTACCATAATCAGATCAGTTATATTAGCTGAGGACAGCAGCAATCCCAGAAAGATCTCCCTCCCTCCCTCTGTACATGACAGGTGTCAGAAGGAACTGAGCTGCCAACAAAAGTCACAGTGTCGTGTTATAGCCCATCTAAGCCAGCTGCTCCTCAGCAGCAGCCATGCTCCTTCCTATTCCCTGGTGGCATCTGCTGGACATGTTTAAGTAGGCTAAAATATCATCAGAAAATGAAACATATGAAGCACTTTTTTTTTTTTTTTCCCCCACCTGGCAGGGAATTAGATAAGAGCCAGGGCTAGCACACACGTGACATGGCAAGCAGCAGGCAGGAAGGTAGAGGGGGGCAGAGAATGACAACTCAGTCTAAACACTAGACTGAGTTAGCAACAACCCAATCTCCCTGTCAGATTACAAGAAGATGAGTTTCACATGTAATTGCAGGCATTTCCTTTCACCTCTCACAAGGAATTCCTGGCCATCGACCTTGGATTCGCCTTTGGGTTTCTGCAGCAGGGAGATCCAGTGATGCATTTCCTCAGGAGTGTCGCTGTTGCAGTGAATCACACGATTGGCTGTGATGATCACAAAAGAATTCGGTCTGCCAGAAAACAAAAGCATTAAAATGAATCATAACCACGCAAATAACTCATAGCACACCCAAAGTCATGGTTTTTACCTTCCCATAAACAGAAAGACTTTCTGAATACAAACCACAGGAGTGCAGAAATACTTAAGATCATCTCTTGTTCAGTTGCTCTGTCAACTAATGAATGCAGAGACCAGCTAAATGAAATTAAGTATCTTTCAAAAGCTACTTCCAGAGACTAGAAAATATTAATTAGCTAATAAGCAGCTGCAATATGTCCTTGATTCATTAGAAAAGGGGTTTGACTGACTGGAGTGAGCCAGTGCTTGTAGCGCTGGGCTGAGCTGGTACAGCCATTCTCCTCATACTTATTAAAACCAGTGAAGCAATAGCAAACACAGGTCTCAGTAGGATCAGCTAAAACATGTTTGAGATTGGTTTTAGAATGGATGAGCTGATCCTGGCAAAACAGAGGAAAAACTGTTGTGCTGCTCCTTGATGCGTTTGTCCTTCTCTTGCAACTCTATCTTAACAAAAGAATATTCACAGTTCTGTACAGAATCAATGCTTTACAGGAAAATAGAAAAAAAAGTATGAGCAGTTTCAAGAGGATAGACTCATAAAACTTCGATAGCAAAACCACATTTCTGTGAGAAAACAAAGAAATTGAAAAGTAGAATGCAAGTATGAAGCAAAAGGTGCAATCAAACTCTATTAGAAAAATGCATAAACCTATGGAAGATAAAAATAAGCTGCATAAAATGTTGGTTGAAATTAAGCATTCTCCTCAGAATTTGTTTAACATTGCTTCAAACACTGATATTCCAGAAAAGCATACCTCAGCACATACATAAATTTGACTGTTCAGCTTACTATTTGTTCCCAGTTTTCACTGTTCACACATTAAATATGAAGAGTACAGGCTGAGAACTGCCTAAAATGTTTTCCTCAAGTTCACTTCTGAAATGCATTTTCTAAACTACTAAAAAGAAAGCACTAGCAACCTGTGTCAGAGCCCAGAGCTCTGTCCCTAGACCAAAGAGACAAATAACTTAATAGCTAATATTTTACTTCAGCACCGTGGTGAGTATCTTTGCCCTGGCTGAACCTGTTAATATGTGGGAAATAATTAAATGTTAACATAAAGTGATATGAAATGTCCCATCATCTCTTCTCTGAAACTAACTAACTAAAGGTCTGTGCTCTGTTGCATTGCAAAGATAACGAGAATAATAGAGATTTCTAAATTCATCTATTTTTCCTCCACAGTGCTGTTTCTTTCCCCAAAATTTACAAGATTAACTCAAAATTACCCTGTTGAAAAAATCGAAGTGCTGCTTTTGCTGGACATACTTGTTCCATGCTGGTAATAGATAAAAAACTGTAATTTTTTGGCATTGGGAGTATGCTGTTTCCACTTTTAGGAGCTGAAGACAATACATATATAGACTTCATGCCTGTGAAGTGGCATTGCTTGAAACAAGCTAAAGATTTCAGGTAAGTTTGGAGAAAAAGATGTATGAGTTTAAACAAATGCGAACAGAAAATGAAACCTGGACCTACCCACAAAAATATTGTAGGGAGTTTCTGATTTAAGAGATGGTCAGGTTGCTGTACCTACCTATCAGGATTGTCTGAGGCACAGACAGAGTCAATAAGCCCAACATCCAGGGTTCCCTGTAGAGTCAAGAAGACAAAGATTGCATTTTAGATTACAGGTGTTCTCCTCTGTGAACAGGATTGTAATTGAAACCATTCCTCTAAATTCCAATAGCTTGAGTAGAAATGAACACACAAGAAAGACAGAAATGAGTCATCTTTGCTCCCTAAACAGCAAAAGATGTGCAAGGGGCTCCACAGGACTGGAGAAAAAACAGTTTACAAGTTTCCAGAGAGTATTATGAAGGTCTGAAATAACCTCAGCTATTATCTCTGTACTAGCAAAATACATAAATACACCGCTCTTCCCAACTGCTATCTTCTGTCTGGAATAACCGTGACCCAGACTAGTCCCATCCCAAGACATTTTATCTGCACGAGGCAGCCTCCCTCTTCTCTTCCAACTGAAAAGAGCTATCTGTGATCAAGCTGAGCAACCCACAAGCAGCACCACCTTCTCCACTGCTTACCCTTTTCGCTACCAGCTTTGCTGTTTCGTTATAATTACAGATGTCCAACTTTCTTACACTGCTTAAGAAATGCAGCACTGCATGTGCTGCAAAAACATGCACAAATAGTTAAACAGAAAGGGCTCCAAGCATGCCCACAGGCTGGTTGCACAGTAACTTACCACAGCATTCTTTGGATTGGCCTGTTCATCCTGCATTTCCCTCAGCTGCTGTGCTGTAGCGCTGTGTACTCGGCTCAGGACATTAAACCAACCACTGCCAATCAAAACAGAATCAGAATTAAACTTTCAGTAGTGAAACTGACTCAAGAATATGATCAAGGAACCTGGAAAGATGCCACTGGGAAAATTTCTTCATTCACAATTTCCTGAATACTGTGTCACAAAATATCTCTTGGGCTGATCATACCAGATTCCAAAGTCTTCCTTCCTCCTTATTTATCCATGAAAATTCAACCCACTGACAGCTGCTCCTGCAAAATCCAGTTTTCCACTTGTTATTCAAGGAACTCTAAGTAAGCAGTGGCTTCACAGGGAGCCCATGTCAGCAGACTTAGAAGAGCACACAGCACTTGTAAAAACAGGGTTAGTTGGGAATCTTCCTGGACTAGAGTCCTAGAGACGCCTGGGAGCCTTCTTGATTAGTCTCTCTCTGATCTGCTAATAAACCTGAAAGTCATACGGCTGGCAATTAATCATGGGTGTGTTTATAAGTGAATTTGGAGGGAAGTTTTTTGTCTGCAAAAGGGCTTTTCTTACAGCCATATCTGGAGGCTAATCACTGCTGCAGAAAAAGCAGATTCTTATCTGCAGCTTCCAGTGGGATCAGCAAACATCCATACTTCATGGAGGATTCTCCAACTGGATACTCTGCGACATCTGCTAATCTGCCCTTTGCTACTGCAAGTGTTGGTGCTTTCTTCTCCCTCAGAACAGAGACTGATAGGGCACAGACAGAGGCCACATTTGGTTTACACTCATCCTAACAATTCTGCAGTGTTATCTTAGGGCATGCCTACTGCAGTTGTGGAGGTCTGGGTTAAGAAGTTACTGTTCCTTCTACTACTGGTCCCTAAATTTGCCAGTTTCTTGTCCATGTGGCTGTTCCTCAGTCTAGTTCTGTTAAATTGTATCCAAACACCTTTCCCCTTTCTCTCCCTACACCTAATTAATAATATACCCTAAATAACTTCACAGAATCAGTAGATCAGAGAACAGTTACACTGTCAGGGCTGAGAGCAGAAACCTTAGTAAAAGTGGGAAGACATGAGTGGCTGGGGACAGTAACCCCTTAACTTGGCTTTTCATAGCCAGGACAGGTTGTCCAACCTGCCCTTAAACAACTGATTCCCACTGTCTGGCCAGAATGCCAAGAAGGAAGAACATGAGTCACTTGTTTGCTTTGCACTGAGAAGATTTTATCAGATGACACTACAGACTCTGATAAGCTGCAGCCTTTTTTCTGTCTCCTGGATAAAACCCAGCTGCTCTCGCAATCATTTACAGACAACATGAATAGACTTTTTGTTTGATTCAAGATTCCATTAAATAAATAAATCAGCTATTAGATGTTCCAGTTTATGTTAAGGTTTGCGTGTCTGCTGAAGCAACCCTTGAATTCGGCATGCTCACAGCCACATGAGAGGCTGGCAGTCCTGTGACTGGCAGACTGAACCACAGCCTTGATGGCTCTAACATCAAGTCCCCAGAGTACATGTGATGGGTCTCAGGAAGCACAAAATGACACTCTGGAACAAAGCCCCCCTTTCCTCCAGCAAAAGGGCATTGGTTATGTTTCCTAAACTCTCCCATGAGTAGCTGGATCAGACCTGCACTGAATGAACAAACCTAACAAAATTCCCTGTGGTACCTGGCATCTTCTGGTGACTCTGCAACAATGTGGTAAACTCGGTCTTCTGTCACAATGTCCAAGGCATTCTCCTTTTCATGAATATCCACAATCTCTCTGGAACACAAGAAAGCACAAGAGCCGAAGCTTAAAACTTTTCACAGGCCTGAATTCCATCTAGTCTATTCTTTCACATCATACCCTTCACCACACAGAAGGGAAACCACTGGTTCAGATGGCTTGTAACTCTGACAGAAATAAAAAATTATGCCAATATGCATCAAGATGTTTAAAAAGATCTGTACAGTTAAAAGCCAAAGCTTAAGACATTACATGGATTTTCAAGATACCAGCAGACTAAATGGAAAAGATAACAGGGAGGCTGATATTGAGATCTGTTTATAAAGCTGGGTGTGCCATTCTTTTTGGCACTTTGCAGGTCTGCATAATGCTAAGAGGTGGCCAGTCTGTCCTTTCTTACAGCGGGAGCTGAGGAATTGACTATGGCAGCAGAAAGAGCATTCAGGACTCAGGAAAAGGCACAGTACATGCTGCCAAATTCAAATCCCGCTGTGAGCTTCATAATACCTCTGTGAAATGCCTGGAGAAGCCAGAAAACAGATGGAGGCTGGGTAGGAGAGAATGCATGGGGTATGTACTTAATTAGCCCCTCCTGGTCTGACTCCATCCATGGCTTGGAAAGAGCTTCTGCTGGATTATGAATTCCAAGACTGGGAAAAGAACTATCAAGTAATTGCAGACTCCCTCCAGAGTAAAACTAGCTGCTGTAATTGCCTTTTCCTTCCTTTGTTTCTGATTCTCCAAGCACCATGGGAGGTACACAGACCAATGAACAGCAGCACTGGGCCCTTCATTACTGATCTAGAGAGCGAATCCTAGGGATCAAAGGGTTTTATTTTCACACTCACTTTGCCCTTCTGATATCAATAGTCCCCTTCAGCTTTTCCTCACTATCGTTCTCGAAGTACATCAGCTTGGATTCTCGAAGCACAAACCAGCGGCGTTTCCAGTTGCGGCGCGAAAGCGTTGACATTCCTCCGCCCTTTTTGTAGAGCCAGCCCGACTTCAGGGCCTCCTGCTTGGTGCGGAACCACATGAAGGCCTCGTTCTTCAGGACACACCAGCGCCGCCGCCACGGGTTCATGAGACCTCCTGCAAAAGCGAGGGAGAGAAATTTCAGCAGACGTGCAACAGGGGCCGTGCTTCCATTCTGATCCTGCCTCCCGGGCACGAGCAGCTCCTACATCAAACAAAGGAACTCAAGGAGAGACACAGTGTTGTGCCTAATTTCAAACATAGAAGAAACAGAGCAAAACTAGTGAAAGAAATGCAAAGTAGAGAAATATATGCACTGCTCAAGTATTTTTGTTCTGACTTAGGTTTCATAGATGAGAATGAATCATTTAAGCCCAAAGTAGGCATTAAGTCTCAGTGACAAAGATGTTCCTGACACCCAGTTCCTATCTCTTTATTTGTTGTTTCAAATAAAAGAAGAAAGAAAGAAAAAAAGAGAATAAGCTGAGAACTAAGAGCAAATAAAGATGATGATTCTGGACAAACAGAAGGGGAAAGCAGGTTTCCTGGACCCCATCCATCCACGGTTTTGGCAAAATCCACTTACCTTTCATGTAGAGGTAACTGTGAAAATAGGGCGGCCCTGAGCCATTGAAGATAGTGACTCGTCCATTACAAAACTCTTCATCTGTATCAATGTAAACATCCACTTCTTCTTCACTCTCCAGAAACTAAAGAAAGAAGAAGAGATATAGGCTACTTGGGTTCTCCTGGTCACAGGAGGACTGGAGCAATTAACAGGGTTAAAGAAGTCACATGATCAGAAGGTGCAAAACTACACACAGTCCCTCTGCAAAAAAAGCACTACGGTAAAAGTAGAAGCTTGACAGCTTATTCATTAATGCCTAAAGCAAGAGCATGGAATTTTCATACCTGAAAGGAAGGAGAGCAGTGGACATGGCTAGAAAGCTCCAGTTCCCTGCAGTAACAAAACTTCCCTGTTTCAAGGCAGAGCCCACCTTGCAAAATCCAGTTTGATGGGACTAAGAGAGAATTTTTCATTTTGGAGAGGTTTTCTGAATTTTCTGGCGAAAAGGTCACAATGCCAGACAACACGGAATAGTCATTTAACCCCAGCAAGGAAATTACTTCTTTTGGGTTGATTAGGAAGTAAAGCACAGTCCAGGATAACTGATCCCTAAAAACATCGATCTGAGTTGCTGAAATAATAGTACTAAATTTACTCATCTCTGTTCTCCAAACAGATAAAGACCCTCAGCCATAAAAAAGTACTTCACACAAAATAATTTCCTTTACGTTAGATACAATTTCCTTTGATTTGCTTTATTAGTTTAATACTAATGAAGGCAGTTCCTTAGACCTTTTCCTTCCTCAAATGCACGTTGCTTCTTTTCATTTTCCCTCTGTCTTCTCTCTGTGACCCTCTTTTGTCTCATCCCTGGTCCACTCACGCATTCTCTCCTTTGGCTTTAAGTTTCAAAAACCAGGTAGTCTTGGAACAGCAGGTACTGATGGGATCTTTTCTCAGCTGTGATTATCCCTTCCTGTGGCTCACACCATGACAAAGTATCAACTACCTCTTCATTAGTCTTTACTCACCCCATAAGCCAAATAAAACCCTCATCTTCTATTTGCATTTAAAGAAGAACAGTAGAAAACAGCCTAAGCTGTGGCAGAATGATTCAGGATATGAAGATTATCTGACAGTGATCTGTGAATACCTGCCCACAGAGAAGGTACCTTTACTCAAGCAGATCACATGAAAAATTCTGATGGCTGGCAGCTGACATCAGGGAAGCACAAACAAGACAATCATGCAACTTTTTAAAGAGAGGTCACAACCTGTCATTGGAAAAATATACTGAAGGAAGAGTAAACTGAATTCCTAAAAAAAATTAAATTCAACAGTTTTATAGAACATATTTTGCAGTTCAAGTGTTTCTTCTCAGGCATATAATTTCTTGGAAATATTTATGTGGCTGTCATTGGTTTCACACCTGAACTACTCCTCACAATCTTACGTGGGCTTTGCCATCCTGTCCTGTAAGGGGATTTATCATTGCACTAATAAGCAGCTGGTCTGAGAGCACTCAAGAAGTCCAGACCCAGTGTGGGATCTAAACTGAGATGCTGAAGTGTGAGGCCAATAGCCCAGCTTTACCACCCTGTCATTGTCCTGCAGCAGGAATTAAAAGGATCAGTGATCCTGGCTGTGTGCATTGGGATCCAGCCCAGTCAGCACAGTAATTTCTTCCAGCTTTAGAATAGCTTAACTTGTACATAGCAGCTGAAAATAAACCCTTGACTCTGAACAGACCTAGAACAAGAGAAGTTTTAGTGATGGAGACAAATCAAACCTCAGCCTTTCCCATTTCCTCTTGTCATTGCCCACTTCTGTGAAATCTCTCCAAGGCAGAACCTACAAAATACCAGTTGTTTGCTCTCCTTCCTCCTAAATGGTGTTACATTAACATATGGCAATGAAAACAGTCTAAAACAGGTACACATGTACTAGCTTGTGTGCCAGCAAACACCAGACAATCACAAGCCCTCTGGCCTTCAGCCTATCTATGACTCGTCCCTTTTTTTCAAGCTGATTATTGATATAAGAGAGAGTTACATATTAATAGCTATACCCAGAGTGAGCAGGCATACAGAAAGAAGGCAAAGATGTTATAAACATCAACAAAGTCTCACTAATGTCCAGGAAGGTGAAAGGAGAGATTCTTACCGAGTCCAGGCTGCCACGGTTGGAGTCCAGGCTGGTACCATGGGAGTGCCTCAGACCCTCCTCATCATTCAGAGGCTCAGCTGAGGCATTACCTGCATCTCCACAGCCATCAAACTCCTCATGGTCGTAGTCAGACTCCACATCTGGGGGGAAGGTGTAAATGGGCTCTCCTGCCTCTCTGCTGTTACTCCTCTGTGTATCAGAGACGGTGCTGTAAACACTTTCTGCTGGGTCAGATAGGGCTCTCTGCTCCTTGGAGATAGTGGTTCTTTCCACAGGCAGTCCTGGAGCAGGGGCAACCTCTCCCTCTTCCCTCTGGAGATGCAAAAGGCTTGTGTTTGTAACTTCATTTGAGTAGTTACCACTCTTTCTTGTGCCATGCTGGTTTGAGACCACCAAACTGGAAAGTGGCCGTCCTTCATCATCGGCATGAAAACCCTCATCCACTTCTTCTTCAGCCAGTGGTGCCACCAGGCTGCAGTCAATGTTGAGTGTTCCCTCACTAGAAAGTGAGTGCTCTAAGTTCTGCACACTTTCATCCAGATTGCCAAAATCCAGCAGCTCCAAGAATTCCTGGGCAACCCTTGATGCCTCTTTTTCCAACCTCTGTATCTCTTCTTCTCGCTGCCGATAGATTTCATTCCTGGTGTCTTCAGAGATGACAGACATGTGATCCTCTTTCTGTTGCTGCAACTTTTCAATCTCCTTCTCCAGTCTTAAGATCTCCTCCATCTGACGTCTCTCTTCTTCTTGCAGGGGAATATCCACCTCCTCAGTGTTTACTGTTTCCACCTTAAAGAATTTATAACAAGTGTTAAAGCACTTTCTTCAACCTGCCTGTGTTCCTTGCCTGGACCTTTATTCCTCCAGTCTCCTGTGCTTGCCCTGTACTTACCATCTGCAGAAAGATGACTCCAAGCATCCTGCAATCATTGATGGTGTAAAAGCTAAAGGTAGAACTACTGGATCTTCAGGTACCTCCTTTTTCCCTACTTCCATTATGAACCATACAAAGAAGTTCACTGAGTTGAGTGAATTTTTAGAAAAACCTCTCTATCTGTTGGTCACTGTACACTGCAATTTGGATAAAAGCAGCCTGAAAGTCCATTCTCTCTTTTTGAACTCACACACATATATGAATATATATATGCACAGACTATTTAACAGCTGAAGATTTCCCAGCAATTCATTAAGAGGTCTAGAAATTTCCTTTTTTCCTGAAATGAGGATCTGACCATGAAAATCTGGGGCTGGAAGGGATATTTGCATGAAGCAGGACTGTATTCACTCCAACCACAGCCCAACAGAACTCCACCCAGAATTTCTTGGCATTCTTTAGCATCACTAGATGGCTGATGGCTGACTGCTGAAGACTCTGTCTTACTCTATTCTCCACACTGAAATAACAGGAAATTTCTAGCACATATGTGATAAGTGGAAGATGGAAAATACTGGTAACTTTCACTGATGTTTAGGATAAAGCCACCCTCCCCTCCATAGAGGATGTTGAAAACATACACGTGAGAGAACAGATAAACACATGAAAAAGTAAAATAAAATTGAAAAAATAAAAATAAATTCCATTAGGTTTTCATGTACTTCCTGATAGGACAATGTAGTCACTACACTGGCTGGTTTAAACCTTAATCCTTGCCTTTTTTAGTTACCTTGTTGCTTGTTCTCTACTTGACTCTTACTTGTGGATTAATGCATTTCTATGCTTCTAATCTCTCCTGAACAAAGTTGGTCTGGAACTGGGGAACAAGTGGTATGGGGAAAGAAACAATGAGATGAAAAGCCTTTTTCACACACCTCAGGGTAGGTGGTCTGCTCTCTGGAATGTCAAGTACCAACAATTAGATCAGTTACAAGGGGTTTATTTTAGCCATGGCAGCAGTTGGCTGCCCTCTCATTTCGGCTGTTACAGGCAACAATCCAGCAAAACAGACTGTGTCACAGTGTAGCACATCACAAGGTTATCTAACAAGCTCAAGCAGGAGAGATAAAAATAGGATACTGCATGTTCAATATGGAAATTTTCAAACAGAACCAACGCAAGCTCACACAAGAGCCTTGAAAAAAAACCCTACCTTGTTATTTCCTTTCACCTCTACCAAAGCCACACACCTGCAGGTCTGAGTGAGCAAAGCCCATTTTTTAGACAGTGCTGCCACAAGAACAGTATTGGTATCCAGGCAAAGTGGAGGCAATGAAGGACTCTTCAGAGATGCTCACAAGAAAACATGTGAAAAGAACAATTGTTAAACTTACCTGGGCCACCTGCAGCAGCGCATTCAGTTGCTCCTTTTCTCTGTCAAAAAACAAGACAAAAAAACCAGTCAGACACAGACCAGTTCTCCTATGTGAGGTTTTCAGAATTACATGGAAACATCATCCCGCCATGGATAAGGCTGAAATGAGGTACTTGCTGTAAGACTGATTTAAAAGCTTTTGCAATTCAGTAAAAATCCAATTCTCTGCGGTTGGCATGACCTTTGTGGATATAACAGATTTTCCCCCATGCATTTAACTTTCAGATCAATTAGGAAATTGGATTAGTTGGAACACACCAGGAAGGACATTGGAAACAGTGACAGAAAGACAAATCAGACTCGTGATAAATGTAAACAGAATCTTCTGAAGTACTATAAATCTGTGAATATTGAGGTTGTACGTGTGTAATTGACAGATATCAGGAAACCCTGTTCATTTTTTAAAAACAGCATTATTGCAATACTAGCACTGAATTTGTGTTTTGTTTTGCTTTTACTGTATTGAAGCCCCAGCTCACATAACATCTCAGTGGCACGCAAAATCCAGTTTATTAGTGAAGACTGTAAGAATCAGAGTTGTTAGTAAACACAAGCAGAGGGATAAAATTTATCCCACAGTGTTGCAGCTCTACTCAGATCAAAAAGGTTATACTCCAAAGCAAAGCTACCATTATGGCCAGTTTCTCCAGACCAAGCATGCTACAAGCAACTAAACCAGCAGACAGAAAAATGCCAGGGTCATGTTTAGGGAGCAGAAATAAGATGCTGCTGGATGGAAGAAAGTTACCGCTGCCAGTGGTGAATTTTAAATCTTTAATTCAACCCCAGAGAGAACAGGAGGGCAACAATATTTATTTCCCAGGCTTGGCAGATTTTCCCAGACAAATTCTGAACTGCAGCTGCAAGTCACTGAGTCCTTAAAGCTCTCACTCTCGTGCTCACTCTCTCTCAAAAAAAAAAAAAAAAAAATTAAAAAATCCAGGAAATATTTATAAATGAAAGCTGACATAAGTGAGATCCAGATGGTTCCAATTCTACTGAAAGATCCCTAACAGTCATCACAAGTCAAACAACTACCTTAAATGATAAGAGGGCTCAAAAGCACAACCATATTAAAACAAATTAGGAATACCATCTATAATCTACATACTAATTCCTGCAACTGTTCCTAACAGGTTTTAAACCTTTGATACTTATTCCTGCTTTCTAGTCATCATCAACTGATCCACACTCTACCTGAAATGCGATACCCAAAAGTAGGGACAGTACTCCAACTCCAGGGTACCAAAGCATCACCCCATCTTACAGAAACAATTCTGTTTATGGAGAGCATTTGCTTTCCCCTCTCACACAGCATGACACTGGTGACATACTCAACTTAGACTCCAGACCTTCCTCCTGCTGTTGAAGTAAGCATTCCTCCTCCGCTCCCTGTGCGTTTGATTATTCCTGACTGTAAATCTGCATATGTCTGTACCAAAAGTTATCCTGTTTTTCAGATCCTTTAATTTGCCAAAATTATCTGAACTGTAATCCTAGGCTATATGCCTACAGCCCCTCAGCAGATGCTTTTATCTACAAATTTAGTAAGGATATTCATATTCCATCATCCAAATTCTTATGAAAACATTGCACAAGTGCCATATCCAGCACAGGTCATGGAAGGATCCCATTCAAGAGTTCTCCTCTATTTAACAGAAAGCTACTCTTGTTTATTAATTAAATGCAGTAAAAACACAAACCCTAATCTTGCCTCACATACCTTTTTCCAAAGCAAATTTCTTTTAGCATCTTAGAGTATTATCACAACATATCAAAGCCCTTACCTACCCGAAGTCAAGTTACCTATCCTCCATCAAAAAAAATGTCCACAAGACATGCCATAAGATACCACAGAAGGAAACAGGTAACTCTAGTACTGTTGGTTCTTCAGAAATCCACATTGGCTTGATTCCTTTATCAAGCATTTACAGCTGTTTGATCATTTGTTTCAGTATCTTCCTGAAACTGAGGTCAGGCTGACTAGTCCACAATTCTCTTATTCTTCCTTTTCCCATTTTAAAAGGGTATCATAATTGTTTGGTATTTTCCATTTTTATGGAAAAATTACTACCCACATTATTATGCACAAAGGAGAAGAAAGAAAATAGCTACTGTTTTAAACTGCTTTAGCTAGTTCTTGAAGTATCCAAACATCATTTTCACCAAATCCCTATACCTTATTATTTGTAATTTGATTTATCTGATGATTTTCTAACCTTTTATTTCAAAGACATGTTCTGAATTTTTGTACATCCTTCCTTATCATATTTAATATTCAACAGTTAAGCTTTTGGGGAAGATAAAAATAGCATCAAATACCTAATTTTTCTCAACATTATTATTTCTCTTCCTGTTGAATGCTAGATTGAATTTTTCTATGTCTCTCCTCTGCTAACAGCATATGCAGAATAACTGCACGGCAACTTCTAGTTCATTACAACTCAAATTGTACCTAGGTGCTTCTGATTTTGTCTTCACTTGTGTTGGGTTTTTTTTGCTTTTTATTCAGTAGATTAGCCAATTTGCAATTTCTACGGTCAAATGGATGTTCAGAAGTTACCCAAGTTGGTCTGCTAGTACTGTCATAGATACTCACTCAGATGCCATCCAGCATTAATTAGAAAATGGAAATAAAATGAGTTTGCCTGATACCTAGAAACACTGACACTTCTCTGCCATGATGCTGGGTTGAACACATCTCTCCTGGTCTGGGAATGAAAGGCAAACACACTCTATAGCAAATAAAACTAGACAGGTCCTTCCTTTTGTTAAAGAATCAAATGCTGAGTTGCAAAGGACCCATCAGGTTCATCAAGTCCAACTTCTGGCCCCGTGAAGGGAACCCCAAGAGTCACACCATGTGCCCAAAAGTATTGTGCAAATGCTTCCTGAGCTCTGTCAGGCTTGGTGCTGTGACCACTTCTTTGGGGAGTCTGTTCCAGTGCTAACTGGAACCCTCTGGGTGAAGAACCTTTTCCTGGTATGGAACCCACATCTTCCCTAACTCAGCTTCCTACCACTTCCTCGAGTCCTGCCACTGGGCACAGGAGTGAAGAGATCAGAGCCTACTCCTCCTTTTCCCCCCATGAGGATGCTGAAGACCACAATGAGGCCTTCCCTCATCTCCTCCAGGCTGAACAGATCAAGTGACCCCCGCCACTCTTCCTATGGCTTCCTCTCCAGCCCTTCACCATCCTCATCCCTCTCCTGTGGACACTCTCTAATAGTTTAATGTCTTTTTTATATTCTGATGCCCAAAACTGCACACAGGACTCAAGGTGAGTGCTTCTAACCTTAGAATTTTCTGAGGCTTGCCACACAGTCTGATGAGATGCCCCTTTGGGAAAGTAAGTAACGAAAGCCTAGAAGAACTACCTCTGGAAAGTAAAATATCACACAATTATATGTTGACATTTACATAATAATAAACCCAGTAGAGTCCATCAGGTGCAACAAACAGCAGCACTGACCCAACACACAGCGGCACTTCTCATTTGCCACAAGAACTGCTGGGTAAGCTCCTTCATTCCTGTGGGGGTTTCCTGCCACCCTTCCCCTCTGTCTCCCGACGGTGTGGTCACCTGCAAAGGCTGTCATCTTGAGGGGGAAGAACTGATACCACCTTCCCTTTGACTCCGTATGCACCATCGCCTGTGGCGGGTGCCATCTTGGAAAGGGGTATTTGCAACATTTTGAGTCTAAGGGAGTTTGTGAGATTTAGTAATATTGTATATAGTGACTGTTTACATTTGTTTTTTGCCTGTTGCCGTTTCACTTGTTAGTAAACCTATTTGTTCACTTCTAGCTACTTTTATTAGTTCCTTACTGGTAGAAAGGGACTGGTTAAAACAAAGGAGGAGAACTCACTTTGGAATGTTCCCCTTTAAATCGTCTAAACCCAATACATAATGCAGGATACCATCTTGTACCTTTCCTTCACCTCTTCCTCTTCCTGTTTCTTCCTACGCTCCTCCTCTTCTTGCCATTGTCTTTCCTCTTCCTCTCTTCTGATCTGCTCTTCCTCCTCGTGCCTCCTCCTCTCCTCCTCTTCCTGCTTCCTCCGGCGCTCCTGCTGCAGCAGGTGCTGGTAGAGGCTGCGAGCCAGGCGGCCACGCCAGTGCTTCTGCAGGGTCACCGCAGAGGCCTTCAGGCGCAGCAGGCTCTTCTTCCAGAAGTAAGCTCGGTAGTTCTTTTGGATTATAACAACACTGGATAGCACCTTCTGATACTTCTTCCTAAAAACAGAACCACACGCTTAATGCGCCACCAAGTCATGCACGCTCCGCATTTCTCATGTCCCTGCCTACCGACCACGTCCACAGAGAAGTCCCTTTTGAAAAACATAGTTCAGAAGTGACATGAATTCTGTTCCTCTCCTGCTACTCTCTACCTGTAAATCATATTCACCTCACTCTTCTCCCTCCTAAATCTACCACTAGTTTGCTTCAATGGGTACCTAGTTTTGTGAAGACTCTCAGATGATAAGGGAGAGACATTTGGCACATGGAAAGGGAAGGTCTTCTGGCCCAAAGTCTCCCTGCATTGCACATAAACACGTTCACTGTGCAGTGAGCGTAATCATTCAGTATGGATTTATTGTAAGAGAAACATACAAATGGCCTTCCTATATGAGAACGAATATTCTCCATCTCTTAAGTGGTCAAAAGCAAATTACTCCAGGAAGGGCAAAGACAGTGCAAAAATCGATTGGGTCACTTCAATTTCACACTGTCTGGGAGAAAACACACTGATACTACAATATCGATGGCTGAATCAAACATTGTAACAGGTTCTTATAAACAAATAGCTTCTATTGCACAACCTTTTGCCTAAACAAGAATCACAGAATATCCTTAGGTGCAAGGGACCCAACAAGGATCATCAACGATATCAAAATCAACTTTGCAGCACTTTAAGAACATGACAGGGCCCCAAAACACAACAATCATCATTCAGTATTTCTGTAGTTTAGTAAAGTTGTAGAAAAGTCACGCTTTGGGTCTGCATTAAAGACAATTTTTATCAAGGACATGGAAAAAAAATCCTGGTAGAAGTTTGTACACAATACACAAACTGGGCTAATAACAAGAGTTACCGTTACACAGTAATCTGGATCAATTTGTAAGCTAGATTCAAGCAAACATTAAACAAACCAAAAGAGCTCATCGTAAGGTCTTGTACTGAAGAATCAAAGGCCAAGCACAATTGATGTGCGATTATGTTGGGAAGCAGCAAGTCAAAACTGGATTTTTGAGCCCCAGATCATCACATGAAGGCAAACACCCACCACAGTGCTATACTACAGAAAAAATACACCTGGGAGTCTTATACTTGTAAGCAGAAATATTGTACACAATACTGCTTTTATCCTGTGTTCTGTGCTAGCACCCCCATTTCAAGAACAATGTTAGACCCTCGAGTGATTTCTGAGGAAGCAGGATTGGAACCAGAAATTCAGGCTTATAGAATGAGAGCAATTGTTCCATGTAGGACCTAAAGAAATAGAAAAGCATAAAGAAAGGCTTTACCCTAGTTAAAGTATCCATATTTCTATTTTTCCAACAGGGCCCATGAGATTTACCCAACCTGAAGCTGACATCTATTAAGGCTGAAAACAAGCAGGCATTTTAAAAAGTAATTTAATATATTTAGACACCTTAGTATCTTGCACTGGGGAAACACTATCAGTACTAGTCAACTCAAAAACTTCTCTAATCCAAACCAAAATGTGCAGAGAGAAATTTTATGGGGCTGTTACACAGGATCTTGGACCAGCAGGGTTCAATAATCCTTGAGATGTTACAGTCCTAGGAAGTGCACTGGAAATAGCGTGGTATTCTCACATAAACTACCCATGGACCTTCTGCAACACCCTGATGAGAAGACACACCTTAAAATCTCTGTCCTGGCAATGAAATTCCCTTCAAATGGCAACAGGGACCCATGCTGACAGCTTGCCACCTCCCTGCACATCAGATACATCAGCCCAGTCAAGAAAATCAGCAGAGGGATGCTAACAGCAGTAGTATGCAGAGGTCATGCTCTTTTCCATAAATACCAAGTCAAAGGGAGCAAGCACAGAGAAAAGGAAAGGAAAGGCATGAGGTGATAAGAAGTAGGAAGTTTTAGGTTAATTACTCCTGGGCCTCAGTCCCCTCGTCCCCATTCCTTCTGTCCGCCCTGTGTCCTGCACATGGGGTGTGAACAGCTGCACATGCATTCTCTGCCAAGGCAGACTAAGCGCATCAAAAAGGGTACTCTGACTTTTACAAAATGCATCTGCCAGAAACTCTCTCAAGTGCAACATGTGCCAAGCCCTGCCCAGCTCCAGGCCAGTTCTGCCTGCTAATCTGCCAGGCTGAAGTGCCCCCTCATTCCTCATGACCACGGCCAAGCTTGCAGATGCCCTTCAGCTGGAATTGCTGCTCACAGGCTGCGAATTTCATACCCCTTGTTCCAGCTTCCACTCACCCTTCTGCACTGGCCAGTGAGGTTCAACCTGCAGACCAAGCAAAGGGGTTGGGAGAGCTCCTGACCATGTATCACACCAGAGTAGGCAGGGTGGCTGCAAGACTCCAACGCTGTATTTGAAATTTACTTAATTATTCTGTCAATGAGCTGCAGTTAGCAGTTATGCCTCCGAGGACTAGAGACCACAGGGTTATGGAGCAATTTGCTACTGTCTTCTTCCCATGAGCAATACAGTCCTGAAGAAACCAGGGGCACAGCCAAATTCGTACATGGATCCTGCACTATGTGGTTTTTAGCTGGTGAGGCTGTTACCTGCATCACGAAGCTCCACAGATTGGCTAGGTAAGAATGGGGTCATTTCAATGGGCTCGATTTTCCTGTCTCACACTTTAGTGATCAGAGATACTAGGTTGCATAGGCTGCAGGGAATGAGAGCAAAGAAAATCTGGTTCTCCAGGCTCACAGAACAAGTTCACAAAGGGGGAGAAACCAGTAAAATCCTTCCTTTGCCAGTCCACTTTGCATGAGACCAAATGAATTTAAATACACTTATACTTGCAAAACTAACGAAATGGTATCAAAGTGAAGGTAGCACATACTAGTATTCCTGCCCAACTCTGCACAGACCATTCAGCACTTGCCCAGATGAACTGCTGCCTGCTGGACTTTTTTCAATACAGGTGCAGTGCAACTGGAAACTCTCTTCATAGAGAGTTTTACAGACCCCCTTTCCAGCTCTTCTTTACTCCCTGCAAAGTCCAATTACCTCCAGCTGCTTGTGAAGATTTACACTTTGGCTGCAGACACACAGCCTGTCCTTAAGGATGAGACTCCTAACAGCAACACGTGGGATGAGGAACTCAGAAGTGTGGAGGCTGAAGGACCACAAGATTTCTAACCAAGAGGAACACTGCTGCCACACACTCTCCATCAGAGCCCTGCAGGGCAGCAGCTTCCTTACTAGGAACTCAGAAAAGCAGTAATCCAGTATGCCTGCAGTGATGTTTCCCAGCAAATCAATTTTCCCCTGCTAATCCCTACCCCTCTCTCCAAATGCTAGACAAAAAGTAAAAGAGAGCAGAGGCCCTGACACAAAGAACTTGCAATCTCATGTACAAACAATAGAGCGAGCTCATTTGTCTTCCTAGAGGGAAATAAATAAATGAATAAAAGCCCCAGAGACCAAATGTGTATTTTGCTGATATTCCACACTAGCAAGGCAGGGTACAACCCTTGCACACATTTCCCAATGCAAAATGAGCTACCTGGTGGAACTGGAGCTCTAAGAAGAGTGCCTGCTGAAACAGCTCTGCTGGCCAGGGATTTCACCTCCTCACAGCCTTGACTGACAGGTGTCTGGAGCAAAGACCAGCCAGCAAAGAGCATCTTACTGGGATTAAGTGTGCATACCACAGCCATTAAGGAGTCAGCTGTCGCACTGACTTCGAGGGGCAGAGGAGGGGCAATTTGTCTGCAGTTGGTTCTCCCAAACCTTCTCTGGTCAGGTGCAAAAGGGAGAGGCAAGAGATTACTGTTGCAGAGCTGGCCAAAAACCAATTCTGAAGAGTTAATTAAAAGGAGAGGGAGATCACGAGGCAAACAGGCAGGGCGAGGAACGAGGGTGAGCAAAGGCAGAACTGCAAGTGAGGAAGAAGCAATTGGCAAGGGGAGCAGAAAACAGAGTTGACAGGCACAAGGAAAAGGAGAAAACCCAAAGCGTAGGTTGGGCCCAGCCAGGAGAGCCCTGAAGGCAGGGAAAAGGTGTCATCAGAGGCAAGCAATGGGTACAGAAATCCACGGGAAGCCTGCTGAGCAGCCTTGAGGGAGGGTGCAAACGTGCACATAACTGAAAAAAAGAGGTGCCAAAGGTGCGGGAAGGTTTCAGCAGAGCTGATGCTGGCAGGGAGGGCAGAGATTCTGCAACTCTCCCGTAGAACACAGGCAGGGGAAGACGGGACAGATGCTAGGGGACTAGAGAGCAAAGCAGGGTGTCGGGGCAACCCAGGCACGCAAGCACAGGGACGGTGGGGCAGCCCCCCAGCACTGACCTTGCCATGTAGCCCAAGACGTGGGCCCGGATGACTATAGCTGCTTTCCTCAACTCCTCTTCCCGATCCTTCTCCAGCTTCTGCTCAAGAGCTTCCTTCAGGAAAACCTGACGCCACGGGGAGGAGTTTCAGTAAACACAAAGAGAGGAAAGAAGTCAGTCCCCGGGAGAGCCGGGCGGTTTCATCCCCGGCTGAGCGGCGCGGAGGGCGCTGGGTGGCCGGGCTGCCCCGCCTGGCCCGGCACTGCCCCGCGGCACCGCAGCCAGAGAGACGGACAGACAGACAGAGAGACAGAGAGACAGACAGAGAGCAGCCAGGGGAAAGTTTCACAGCGGCCGAGCCCAGCTCCGAGCCCAACCCCCGCCGCCCTCACGCTGTGGTCAAGACTTAAAAGAGAGAGGGAGGGAGGGAGGGAGCAGAGGAAGGAGGGAAAGAGGAGGGAGGAGGAGAGCCCAAGTTTGCGGCTGGGATTAACTCTTTCCCGGCTGGCAGCTTTCCCTGCACAATCCCGTACCTCCCTGCAGCAGGCACTGGGAACCTGCCTGGGTGATTAAATATTTTGCAAAGAAAACTCCTCCGCGTTTCAAGGCGAGGGAGGAACTTTGAGATTTCTAAGGCTCCAGGAAGTAACCTTAACAGCAATTTTTAATGGAAGGCAGGCAGAAAGCCAAAAGCCCAGTCGAGGCACAAAGCTGCTCCTACTCTCTCAGCCCACGGGTGCTGAAGCCCTCCACCGACCTCCAGAAAGTCTGGGATGAGATGATTCCCTGCTGAAGAGGTTCGAGAGTGGAACATTCACTAGGGGCAACCGAGCTCTGACGATAGAACTCTCCAAGTATTAGTGGTTGCATGTCAGTGTCCAGTATTTTAATTCTCAAGCATCTTTCACCACCTGTATTTCCAACTTCTGCTCGGTGCTAAATGCTTGTGAAGAATGCAGGTGCTATGTTAAAGACGAAAGAACTGAGATACAAACAAGATAAGGCCATGTTTACAGGAATTGTGCTGACATATCTAAGCAATGTTAAATCAGCTGGCTTGCATTAGGTTAGCACTGGATTCAGCACAAATTCCTGAAATAAATGCAGTGCTTTTTGAGATGGATTGCAGCCTGCACGGAGCTCCACAGTGCTGTGGATACATTGCTACCAGACTAGAATAAGCTAGTAAAATATGTCTGTACAAGCTGCAGTCACAGCAGCAAGTGCCATATGGCCATGCTCGTGTGACCTGCTGCCTGGCATTGGACAGAGCCCTGCCAGGGCCAGCAGCAGAACGGGCTGCACTAGGGAAGCGCAGCCCCACTTGTTAAAGCACTGCCATGTTCACAGGATGTGAGCTGATATTCGTCAATCTGCACAACTCGGAACCACATTAATCAGTGGAAACTCCTTACAAATGTACTGGGCCCGTGTGGTTGTGCTGAGAGGCCAGAGGTTTTAACAGACATTTAGTCCAGTGCTGTGCACAAACTCTCCTCTTTCCCACGTATCTCCCCTTTCCATCTCTATAACTTCCCTTCCATCAGTGCCTTTGGCCTCATCCCCAAAGACTCTTCCTTCCTCCTGCAATGACCATTGTGTACTGACACCTCTCCCTGAGTCAGTACCCATAGCCAGTGGCTTTCCTGGACTTGAATTTCTCCTGGGGAGCAGTTTCCATTAAGAAACGAGCTGTTTTGTAATGACTAAGTAACCATGGGTAGCCTGAAAAGAAGCTTCATTATCAAGGTACTGCCAACCATGAAGCTGGCATCCTTCCCTGCAAGTTGTACATCCACTCCCTCTGTCAACTGAACAATCTTTTAAAGATTTCTTTGAGGCAAGGATTGCTCTTTCCATTACATTCCAGAACCAAGCAGCAGTCACCCATTTCAAGAATGCAACCAGCAAAACACTGTCTCGGTCCATTATCTTCATCACATTGCAAAAATACTCAGGCCATCAGTATTTCCTTAGCAAGCACAGTCTTTGCTGAGCCAGGCCTGCTAAGGGGGAAGAGGGGGGAGGGCAGAACTTCAGGTCATGCAGAGTCTCATGAAACCAAACCCTAATCCTAAAGGATTACAGGCTCTATATATGCTTGAGTGAGGTGGTAATCTCAAAAAACATAACAATATCAAGTTATAAACTGTTGGCATTTTGAAGGTTTGAACATTTTTTAGCCTGCACTAGATAACAAGGAAGAGTAGTAACATGCATTTTAAGTCCAGGAGTATTTCTGATGCCTTGTGGAAATAAACTGGAACATTTCTTTGTCGTTATTCATAGTAATTTTCTGAAAACATCAGATCATTTTCATCTGAGAAAAGAATGAACAAAACATACAAGGTTATGCCTATCATATTCTGCTCATAATAGAGAACATATACTGTGGCTATGATCCCTGTGGCTCATACTGGCCAGGTTTTAAACCACAGTGCATCACCACAGTGCTCCTCACACAACCTCAAAGCCTGTGTGCACCATCCGTGTGACAGTGAACATGTTAAGGTTTCACAGAGATCAGCAGACACAAATGCAACTGCTTGGGCACCCATGTGTACATAAGTGGGATCATATGATTCCTGGGGACAAGACTGGGAAAGCAGGAAGTGGGTCACTGTGGCCTGGATGACAAACAGTGTACAGCAACCTCCTCCTTCAAACAGGCCCTGCAAACCAGCAGGTTGAAATGTGGAAATTAATGCCTTCAAATAGTAAAGGTTACTGTGCTAAACCACTGTAGGAAATCTGTGTTGTGGGTATGGGCAAGTATGGCAGAAGGTCCAGGTGCACTGGAAAAAGGGTCATGGAAGCTGCTGCTCCATCCCAGCACATCCCTAGTGAAGGAAAAGGCACCTTAACGCAACATTTTATCATCGCACTGCTTGTTTGCATCCAAGCCCTCAACTCTGCCATACCACCAGATAAAACCTGCACTGCATACATTAATACCTATTCTAAACATTAATTTGACAATTGCCAGAATAGCAGCTGCTCTATTCTTAATGAAAAACACAAAGATCATCCTGCCCTTCCTCCTCCGTTTCCTTTCCCAAGCTTCACAATCCCTTGCACTAATTCACAAAGTCTTTTCCTTCCTCCTTCAAACAATTGCTAGGGATATAATTATCCTTCCATTCATTTTGCAGGAAGCATTCCCCCTTCTATAAGCCTTGCTCTTCACTCACACCTTATACTTCTTCCTGGGTTACATCCCCATGGGCTTGTCACACCTTTTTCAGCAGCTACTCCTGAAGCCAAGATTAGTTCCGGGAATACCAACTTGAGTACCCAGAGCTGCACCTGTAGTAGCAAATGTGGCAGTAAGGCCATGCAGGGGACTTCCTTTTCAAGACAACGACCTATGCTCTGTTCCCCTTGGCTGGTAGCTTCACTTTTACCTGAAAGACTCTGGTAAAATCAAGGCCCTTTTCCCCACGAACCCAAGTATTCCAGGCCTATGTCACCTAGCACCAGCTGGAACATGAATGCAGACAATGTAGTCTGTAATCCAAGGCACAACAGCTGGATCCAGACAGCAGGAAAGACACTCCTGCTCTGCAAGGCTTCACCTTGGCATCTGCTTTCCTAGGGACAGGCTTTCTAGAGACACTGCCACAAAGCTGAGTTGCAAAGGGATGAAATAAATGTCTTTGCCTGGGAAAGAATGCAAAGGAGCTCATCTGAAGAATGAAATGGCAGGGTAATCCACCCTGGAATGAGAGCACCTTGGAGCAGGCAGGGGCTGGCCAGCCATTCAGCATGGCAGCAAGCGTGGAACATGCCAGGACAGCCTTGGAGTGATCCATTCTTTCAATAAATAGAACTGCTCCCCTCTACCACGACACACATCTCTAATACAAACCATACCCAATAGAAAGTAACTTCTACAACCAAACAAGAAGGCTCAGCTGCTTCCCAGCTCCAGTGAATTTTCCTCCTCGGACATAAAGAATACAAAGATTGCCTCTCTTAATGTTTTCTTTCTTTCCACAATATTCAGACTTACAGCAACCAGTGCCCAGGCAGAGAGATTGCAACATGCTGCATACAGTTCTTCAGTCAAATTTTAGTTTACATGACACAGTCATTAAAAAAAACAAATACATTAGACTATATCCAGAGTTTTGACAAAACATACACACATTTTCTTTGCCACAATTACCACCCATATTGGTTTTTTTTCAAAATAATTTGTGCAGGTCAAGGAGAGAGTGAAAAGAGACAGATGGACTCAGTCCTTCATGATGCACAATGGGGACTAGAGAAAAGGGACCTATAGCTTCTAGGGGCTCAAAGCAGCCTGGATTTCCTGCTTGTTGATAGTCTGCTGTAGGCCCTGAACTCCAGCTGTATAGCTTATAACCTTTTGTACTCTAGAAGATGAGTATGTGCATGTGAATTTGGTCCTCCATCCTGCTGCCCTTGCTGTAGTGCAGCAATTTTCCATCTCTTGTCATGCTAGGGAAAAAGTTCAAACTCAGTGTTTAACAGCTCTAAACACCATTTTCTAAAGCTTTCCAGATAGCTCTGCAACACACACACTCTCCACATAGGCTTTAATAATAAAATGCTGGGAGACTGGCAGTCACCCAAGCAATGTGGATTATCCAGAGACAGGAATGACCAAAATGGTTCCTGGTTTGCAGGCACCAGTGAGGAGACCCCTGATTCAAAAATCAAAGACAGGGAACGCTTTAATCACAGAGTAGAAATACAACTACATGAAAAAAATCTTCTTTCTGGAACATTAGTGGAGGCATGGAGGAAAAAAACCCCAAACCACCAAACTCCAGATCAATACATGTCTTTCCTACAACAATGGCCAGTGGTTTCCTTGATTGTCACAGAACTCATAGTCCAGACTATTAACTGGACTATCACCAGTCCTCTAGGAAGAGGAGAGAGAGATCTTGCTCTAATAAATATTATAGTCTATCCACTTACTGAGAAATAATTGCTCAAAGCAACAAATGTCATTCACTATCTGATCTCCTAGACAAATTAAATGTGCATGTTCATTAGAATCACTTCTGGTTTCATTGTGGCACTGGAAATATTCTGAAGTACTTTCCTGAAGGCTTAAGGGCAAAAAAACCAAGAAGTTGCTTTGATGTACTACCATCTGCTCTAGATATGAAGTGCATACCCACTATTGAGAAATTCTGTCTGCATTGGACACCATCCATCTTGGAACATTCTTTGAAGAATTTACTGGAGTATGTGGAAAGTTGTGATAGAGACAGCTTCACACTCCCAGATTTCTACAGCAATAGACCTCAAAACGCTCACATCTATTTCTGCATGAAAATCCAGACTATTCCAGGCAAGAGGGAAGTGTTAAACATTCACCAAAACAGAAGCAAGATCTGAATTACGCAAATGGGCAGAAGCATCTGGATGCCTCTTCATAAAAAATGTATGCTAGCATCTGGGCTAGCTGCAAAAGCATCCTCTGAGCTTCCCCAACAGAAAGCTGTCATACATCTGGTGATGTAGCTATTAACAGCTTAGATATATACCAAGATTCAGCTCACTGCCTCAGGGAAGAATTTCAGTTAGTCAAGCAGAGTGGAATACCTGGCACAAGAGGCAAGAGTTAATGGCACACATTACAATTACATAAAATAAGACCCATGCTTGTTCCCCTTGAATCTTTAAATTGGATCAGAGACAACAAAATCAATCTGGCTTGGTCAATTAGGAGTTTTGACAAAATCCAAAAAAACCTCTATGTCTCTAGGTACATAATATGGTAAACATTTGAGATGCTGCAGGTCAGTGGCATTGGCCAGTGCATTGCAAGGATCATGACTGCAGTGCTTTGCAATCTGACCAGATGCAATCACATCCCCTTGCAGCTGGAGCGAAGCCATAGCCTTCCCCACACTGATGAAGTACCTTAGTTTTACCCAACTGCCATTCTTTCTTGCTGCTGTCATAGGTCTGCAGAAAACCTGCACATACAGCTTTGCTGTTGTCGGAGAGGCCTGGCCCCTTCACAAGCATCTTGTACCTAAGAACAAAACAGAATCTCATCACATTATGGATGATGGCAACTGCGCCCTCCTTCTCCCTTCCCAATCTTTTAACTCTAATTATCCTCCTCCCATTAGTCCTTCTTCCTCTGGGACCTTCCAACTTCATGTTTGCCTTCCAATTTGGAAATTTCCATCCCCCAATCTTTATCTGTTCCTACCACACTGGCAATTATTGTTGCAATCCCAGTAGAAGAATACAAACTCAACAGAATTTTTCAGTAAAGAATAACTGTCTTTTTGAAACATGTGCTTTCATCAGACATTAGTTATTTTGTTCAGTATAGGGGTGGCATTTAGTACTCCAAGAGACAAAGGAAGCAATGTTCAGTGTCCCTTCTAGCCTTAAACTTCAAAAATCCTTTTGATGTAGCTCATTAAAAGAAATAATCACTCCTTCCAATATTAATCATCAACTATACAGTCCATTAGAATTTTCTTCAGCTGCCTAAAGGTTTTAAGCATGGTATTTTCCTTTTAAATATTATGACCAGCTGGGTTTTACAGCATCACACTAGCAAATCTGTGGCAAAGCTACCAAGAAAAAAAAATACAAAGAAAAAAAGACCAAAGACCATCTGGCTATTTTTCCATTCTGACTTTTAGCCTAAAGGCAAGTCTACAAAAGGTCTCCCAGATCAGTCCATGATATGAGCATTAAGGCCATGGTTAGAAAAACATCCCACAGATGATCCATACCAGAAGAAGCAGTTAAAGAGGGAACAGTCATACAGAATTCTATACTTTGGGACTGTTCCAGCATACAGTTCAATGACAGCAATTACCTGCTGAGAAAATCCTGGAAAAGGCGCCGTACAGGGAAGCCTGCTCTTCGAACTTTCACTGTCTCCAGCATCCCTGAGTACCGGAGCTGATTTAGCACCACATCTGGATTAAAGAGGTTCGGCGCCTAAATAATGATCCAGAATCAAAACCAAGTAAGCAAGGCAGTCACAGGCTGTGTATCTGTTTCTCTGTAGAAAGCCAACCCTGCATATTTGGGTACACCAGGTAAAGAAGGCAAAGTTTGGGTCAAGGGGAAAGTAACCTCACAACGTTGCATAGTGCAGAATAAAGGAACAAAAGGAATTGGGCTGATCCTGGAAGAAAAAACCCCCCCAGTTTGCAGACTGCATTCACAGTCAGACTATGGTAGGAAAGCAAAAGTACAAAGTCTGAACACATACAGAGTGCAGAACCCTGACTCAGTTGTCTTTGCAGTTTCTCTTTTCAGTTAAACTGGAAACCAACTACAGAATTCTTTTTCTGGCATAAATCTCCTAAGCAGCCTGTCCTCTGCCATATCATTCATGGTTTCAAAACACGCAAAGAAAAGGATCAGTTCAGAGCTCCCCACCCAATCTAGCTAGCAGCATGTCCTCCCGCCACAGCTCATAGTACAAGCAAGAGCCAGCCTGTCCCTAAGCACTGGGACTGGCTCATGATGCGTCCACCTCCACTGCCTCAGAGCCAGGGATCTGCAGGAGACACTGCCTTCTGCACAAGCCCTTCATTCCAGAACAGATTTCTCTACAGGTACTATAAACAGGAGTGATTGCTTCTTCTACCACAGCTCTGGACTCTGCACAAGCCTGGTTATTCCTCCAGGCTTCATAGCACCTAAAGAGGTGGGAATGGCTATATAAACTCATATTCAGCATGCAGTCTTTCCATCTGATTACCAGGATGAGGGTGTGTTTTTTCTCAACTGTAAAATAACTAGAATGGAAAAGGAAGGTGGGGAGGAACTTCTCTTACCCTCAGTGTGAGGCACCTGCTAGGCATTTGTGCAAGGGCCTGCCCAGGCAGGCCTGTGTCACATGCACACACATGACTTACCTTTTCTGTATTTGGTTTGATGCAGCGGATGAAAAATGGGTTGGAAGTACTAAGTGTGGCCATCAGGGAATGGAGAGAATCCTAAAGACCAGCAAGAGAGACCCAAAGGATCAGTCACTACAGCAGGGAAAGGAGCTATATTTGATGCAATAAAGGCTTCATGCAGCCATCCCATTCCTAATGTCCTTTGCCTCTGCCTACCAAAATTTCAATGACCCATGAGATTCTTTCCTGTCCAAAAACATACCCACACAGTTTGCTCTTAAGACTCATATGGCCATCCTTGTTCTTGGAGCTGTATAGCTTTTGTGAGTTAATTTTACAAGTCCCTCAAACTTTAAATACAGGAAAACAAAACAGTGAAATGAACAGAGGTTCTGCAAATAATCCAGGTGTATGAGATTCATACTTGCAAGGTCCTCCTCATAAGGTTTTACTGGAATTTTCACTGTACCTGTAAAAATGTGGCCTAAAAGGACACATTCACTTAGCTGAAACACCAATATGAAAGATCAGAGAACCTCAAGAATTTCATATACTTAGCAAAGTATTCTTTTCCTCTGCCACCCTGCTCAGTCTTATCATCTCATATTTTATACCAGACAGAAATCCTTGGGGCAGTGGCACTGTCTTTTTTTAGCACTGCAACATTCCTGCACATTTTCAGTGCTGGACACAAAACAAGGATGAATGACTCTTCTTGGCTGCAGGCCTTGCTTTACCCATCTGCTCCTCCCAGAAACCTGCTGCTCTCTTGGAAAACATCATACCCTGAACTGGGAACTGACAGTCGGTCTGCGCCTCTGGGTGCCCATCTTCAGTGTCTCTTCACTGCAACGACTGCAGACTCTTTCAAAAAGGTCATAGATGAAGTCCAGCCTAAGGGAGAAGAAAAGAATTAAAGAATATGCAAGACACCTACCACCTGTGAGAAGATGGTTCTTACTGTCAGCTACTGCCCTGTCCCATTGTGAACCACCTCGTTTTTGTACCTGCTCTGCCAGAGTGGCTGCAGGAAGCAGTTCAGCTGGGTACTTCAGTGAGGAAATTAATACTTCCCATGTGGCTGCTCAGATCCTGTGGGCTGCCCTGTATGTCACACTCAGCTGAAAAGCCAGAAGCCCTATCTCACACTTTCAAGTAGGATATGATTCAAGGGAAAATTTCTATTCTGCATTGGCTAGGACACCTTGAGGAAGGAGGGAATGCTCAAGGGACACCTCCAATGAGCAAGCATATGCCCCCAGGCAAAACTACCTTGAAGGTATGCCAGCTGGACTGGTGCTGTCATGCCTTCCAAACCACCTCTCATGATGAACCCACATGGCATGATCACAAAATTGGAAGCCCAGCTCCTCTGTGGCTAGAGGAGTTCTAGAGCTACCTTCCATGTAGGTCAGTTCTGGGGAATCTTCCACCATTTTGCCACTCCTGTGACATTGATGCTTGTTCTTACAAAGTTGCACAAAGTTCTTCAGAAGTGCTTGTGCCAGTTTATTGCTATGGCTGCTTCTGGCCTCCTTCTGGCATGTTGAAAAAGCCTGAGTCCTCTATTATGCTGGACAATAACAACCACAATTCTGGCCTCAAGCCTCATGTAAAATGTTCCCCAGATGCCACTGTCCAAGCAAGACAACTATGAGGACTTCACAGCCTCAGCTCCCTCAGGTTGCTTCAAAGCTTCTCAGGGCACACTCTGCAGCAGCTTCAGAGAAGATGCAGCTCTGAAACAGTCTCATCAGGCTGGAGCCCAAAAGCAGAACATGGACTGTGGTAAGAGGCAAATGGTAGAGCTGCTGCTCAAAGACTTGTAGGATCCTCTGTGGAGGCCCCATTTCTTTTTCCCAGACCTTGCTCAAGATGAAAATTAGCTCATTTCTCTAGGGTCGTTTTGCAAACTCTGCAATATAACATTAGGGTCTATGTCTGATCCCACAGCAGCAGCTCAGTCTGGCTTGGGATAAGGACAGATGATTTCCACTAACAAGCAGGCTGGAAAACAAGCAGCCTCTGTACAAAGGCTGGCAATTAACAGCGTGGCAAAGAGCATTGACTCACTCAGGGAAAACTTTGCCATTGTTGGTATGGAGAGGTAAGAGGAAGAAGGAAAAGGAAAGGGGGAAGGGGAAGGGGAAGGGGAAGGGAAAGGGAAAGGGAAAGGAGGAGGGGAAAAAACCAAATTGCTTGGAGGGTTGTCTGTTATGCTGTTAAAGCTCTTTTTAAAACTGGGACAACATGAGTCCTGATTAAATCTCTGCCTCATCTGACTTCTCCAGCTCTCCTTTCTTCTATCAGGACACTTCAGCACAAAGAGAAGAATGATGCCTGATGCTTGGCAAAAGCCACTGCTTTTCTTGGACTGGTTTATTACATGAATGTGGCTTAGTTCCACCCAACAGATGCGGCCTCCTGACAAGCATACCTGCTGTCTTTCAGCATGTTTAAAATGTCATCACGAAAGGTGTCTCTGTTCTTCTCCAGGAAGCCTCTCACATCATACAGCACCTGCAACACAGACACAGCCACTAGAGCAGTGCCCTACAGATCATTCATCGAGTCCTACCACATTTACATGCCAGTGTATGAGGACTCCAGCAGCTCTACAGAGTAACACTGCAGGCATGTGCCAAGATCTGAACTTCTGGGGTCAAAGAACTACAGAGTTCTGCAGTTACTGGCAAGAAAGTGGCTTTTAGTCATCAATTATAAAACAAAAAATAAAAACCTCGAAAACAAGGGCCAAGTGAAACAGCTGCAAAGATTTGCCTGGCAGGAGAGGGTCCATGGAGAAACCCTCTGCTAGGTGTGAGGCACTCTGTTCACTTCAGGAGAGTGAAGAGAATGGCCACCCAGTGCCACAGCTTCCCAACCACAAGTGCTCAGCAGATTATTCTGGGAGGAGGTTAGCCCAACTTTATTGTGCAGGTGTCCTCCCTTGACACACCTTAATCTATTTCATATCTCTTCTCAACAAAGAGCAACATTTAACCTTGAAGGCTCAGGAGCTTTTCTTTCCCTTTTTGCAATAGGTATTCAGCCTTTCCTCCTCCTCCTCCTCAAAAGTAAAAATTTTCTTGTGACTTCTTCTTTGTTTTGTTTGTTTGTGAATGTCCAAGAAAAGACAACATGAGTAACAGCAGTAAGGAGTCTATCCCCCAAAGAAAAAGTTATCTGAGAAACTCAAACATCCAAGTTGAAGAATATAGTACTGGAGAGTGACCAGCTATTTTAGCACTCGTTGTGCTCTGGTACGGGACATTAACTGTGTGGAAACACACAGCTCAAAGACATTCTTGGTTTTTGGAATCTAGACTTGAGGACCTCAAGTCCAGAATATACCAAGCCTCTCACAAACACATCATGAACACCCACCTCCCCTGCATAATGTCTTATGCCAAACTGATGGTCCGTCACCCGAGGCTTCACATAGTAGGGGTTGCTCTGAAATTAAAGAGAAAGAAGTTGTCTTATAATATTGGTAGAAGAATAAATAGTCAGTCAGGAACTCTGCCATGACTATGACAAGGCTGGGATGGGCAAGGACCTTTGCTCTTGCAGAGCCCGACCACATCTGCTGCAGCTATCTGCAGCTACATTACCAATGTGTTACTCAAATTTAAGATGGAAATATCCAGCCCTTCAAGGCATTTCTCATGTGAGCAAGGGCTTGCAGAATCAAGGCTGCGGAGGCATGCCATGGATGAAATGTTAATTCTTGTGTGTCTGACACCTGAGGAGACTGAGCTCCACACAAACCATGTGGTGCAGGACACAGGATCAGGATGCAGGGAAGATGGCAGCTTTGCGTAACACCTCCACACCTTTCTTCATCAAAGGAAGTAACATACCAATTTCCTGTCTTCTTCTATACTTTATCTTTCCTTGTGCCTCTCTTCCCCTGCATTCAATATTCCGTTTTCCTTTCTCTTTTTTCTCTCCATTTTCCCCCTCCTTTCTCTGTTCTGTGAAAACCATTTTAACTATTTAAGAGCAGCCATGCTGCTCTAGACCAATGATCTATCCAGCTAAGTATTCTGCCTCTAGTAGCACTGGCCATGTCAGGTAGAATACAAACAAAGCAAGTGAATCATACTTTCATCCTAATATTCCCTCAAACTCTAACTATTTCTATGAGGCCTGCCTAACTAGTAACCCAAGATGGATTTCTCTTTGAAATACTAGCTCATTCCACAAGTGAATCCATGCAGACTTCTTGCAACTGGAGTGTCCTTTCACAGGGAGTTCTCAACCAACTACACAGGGAACTAGAGCTCCTTGGATTTAAGCCTGGCTTCCATTAGTGTCATTAATCTTCCACAGGCCATGTGTGACTTTTAAACCCATCACACCCACCCAAGTCATCTTGTCTCTACGCTGCAGGTCCCTTCAAGGCAGTTTTATGTAGCACTGAAGCTGTCCCAGAGCTGCTGCTTACCAGTTCTGACAGAAGCCCTCTTTGAGTGGAGGGGCCCCATGGTATACATGGTTCAAAGTGAAGACTATCTACAGATTATACATTGCCATAACAATGTTTTCTACTTTTATTGTTAGGTTCCTGGGAGCTTTTACTACTTCTTCAGGGGATTTTTATTAATGCTGAGCCCTGTGTTGTTATTTCCATGGAATTCCAAACACAGCCTCTGTCTGGGTCTCACTCCTGAAGAGCAGCAGTCAGTTCAGAGGCTATCATTTCAAAGGTGAAATTGGGACCATTTTCCTTCAGGCACAGCATTTTACATTTATCTACACTGCTTTTCATTTTCGTTTTCACTTTAAAATGCAATCAGTCTCATGAGGCCCCTCTCAGGCCAGCCTTGCCCTGTGAGTCAGCAGAAAACCTCAGTGCTTGTAGGAGACAGTATCTTACAAGCCTCCTGTCACTGAGGTAACTGACCACCTACATTCTGTGAATTTGCACAGTTGTGAAATCAGAACTATAGGCCTATAGTTTCCTACAATACTTTCTAAAAAATCATATAATTCCCCACTTTCTCAGACAAAAGTACTAAGAAAATTTTAAGTAACGTGTTGCATGATGCTGTTTGTAATTCAGCTCTTTCATTTTCAAGAACTTTCAGCAGTGTTTAGCAGGTGGACAGCTTCTGACGCTGATAATTTGTTAGTGCTATTGAAATTTTTTTCATGTTTTTTTTCCCTTTTTACATTGATCCCATTTCATTACTCTTCCCTTCCCCACACAGTCATCTTTTTCCAGCCACAAACTTCCCTGTCTTCCACTCTAAACATGACTGCTACCAGATCTCTCATGGGCATCCTGTTCTCATCTCCCTCTCTACAAAGCCCTTGTATTTCACCCATGCTTACAACAATTTTGGTTCCTTCAGCTATCTTCCCTATTGCTCCTCTCTCCAGTTGTTTCAGGGGTCGTATTCTCTGAAATCCAAGCTTTATGTTTTTCCTCCTTAAGACTACAGCATTCCACAGAAAATACAGAGAAGAGGGCTTGTTCTCATCAGGCTTCCCAGCAATGCTGGCTGGATGTCTTCCAATGCTCTTCCAGCCAGCACTAGAGACTTTAACTGGTATAAAAAATTGCTTTGCCTTCAGCAAATGCAAATCCTACAGCACTTTCCACTGTTCCTCCCTGCACTTGTAACTCAGCCTCTTCCATCTCTTGCAAGCTTCCTAGGGTTCCACGTTAACTGCTATTGCCTCAAAGCAGACAGAGGTGACACTATGAACAGCTTAATGAAAAGGCTACTCAATGCACAGAAATCACCAAAAATAGCAACCAAAATGTAGTGGGGCATAGAGGAATGCAAAATAATACTGGCAGTCTCATGCTGCTGTACAATAAACCACAGATACCTTCTTACCAAGGGAACTGCATTCTGGTCTGATTATTTATCTCAGAAAAGAATAGAGAAAAAAATATGTAGACAAATTCAGAAACAAACAGCAGAAAGAAAGAGGAGCTTTGAAACGTCTCCATTTGGAGACAAACTGAAGAGTTTGAAACAGTTGGGAAAGAAAATTATTAACAAGTGATACATTAAAAATATTCATTAGTTCTATATTAAGAAGTACCAACAACAATTTTCAAAAAAAGAAAGTAAATCAGGCATTCTAACATTTCTTGACCTATAAGACAAGGCAAAGCCACAGCAGATTAAACTGAAGGCCTTGATTTAAGCCTAAAGAAAGTAAATATTTCCTCAAAGCTGTAAGCAGCCAACCAAAAGTCATTGCTATTGCTTCTAATTTGAAGCCACGGGTATTACTAGCAGAGTTACAGTGCAAATATGAAAAACGAGAATATCTGCATCTATGGCAATTTTTTAAAATTCCGACAAAGGATACACATTTGTATGATTTCCGGCTTGGATGAAGCCCGAATTAGAAAACTAGAAAACATATTTGCTGACAATGTTCTTACTAAAATAGTTAATTATTCCATAAGTTCATGCTACAGGCTTTAATTTGCTTTGTTTTCAGTCTATTTGCTATTTAGAACAAAGTGTTGGCTGTACCAGAGACATGGCAAGGGACTGCTACAGTGATCTCAGTGGGGTTTCCGTGTCCCCAGGATAGCTTTCTGACCTGCATGGAAATGCCGCCCCACTACTGTGTCCAGAACACAAGAAAGAGGATGAAAGAATTTAATTAATTAGGAACAATAAGAGAGCTTTCATTAAAAGTCATGAGGCAAAAGCCGTCCCCAGCCCCGGGAGACAGATTTGACACGCTCTGGAGCAGACGGCTGTGAGTCAGCTGGCAGGAGAAACCCCCACACACTGAGCAGCCACATCCTGTGCCTGGGGTGCTGCCTCGTGTCCCGTCGCAGACCAGCAGAACCTGACTCCATCTCATGCTGCAAATTCAAACCTCCTCTGCCCTCAGCCTGTGGAATGCACACTCCCTCTTCTCTATGTGCACAGGAGACCATTCTCAGGTTGCTTTACATATTGCTGTTGTTCAGCATAGCATTATTAAACACTCGCAGGTTCAGGCCTAAGGCACTTTAAATTTCCTGCACAAAGCACGTATTTTATATCAACAAAACCTTCACTTTAGGTTTTGAAATGCTGATGGGGCTAACATACTGATCATTTGCCTGCCAGGTTATTTTCTTACTTACCATATGCTGGCTGTGAAGTTTTTCCAGAAGGGTGCTGTCTGTGCCTTTGGGGAATCGACTCTCTTCATTCACCAAAGCCAGTAGACCTAGTTTCTACAGCCAAACAAGAGATAGGCTTTTACAGTCAGCAAAAGCTTTAACTACACAGCACCAAGCCAAGAACTGGAGATCTGAACAGACCATTGAGCAATAACCCTTGAGTTATACCCAGCAAAACTCAAACTGAAAGCAGAATTCTGGACAGTTAATGCATTTAGCAAGCAGAACATAAGTGGAGACTATAAAAAAAAAATCACAGTAAGGTTTTACTTGAATGCTAATCCCTGCCTAAAACTATGACACCCTTCCTAAACTTAGTCTCAATAATAAGCTGAGATTGGCTTTCTTGAGCTGAGACTATGGGTAGAACAGCTTATACTTTTGCCAGGTCACTTTGGGAAGAGGATCTAAGCAAATAGCTGCTTTTAAAAACAGGAAATGCCAAGGAAGATCTCAAGACAATCAGCAGCCCCCACTGATCCCCAAGAACTGCTACAGGTAACTGCTTACCTTCTCAATAAGGTCAAGGCACTCTGCATTATCCATCCAGTCAATGGCTTCCCAGTTTATCCCTTCCCTGGTAGCCAAGAACAAACAGAACAAAACTGTAAAGATCCAATGAAAGATCCAATGCCCTGGGGTGTAGGAGAGCAGAAGTAACTGAGCCTGGCAGCTATCCCAGGACTTGTGATTTGCAGGAATTAGGCTTTGCCATGCCTGAAGAAAAAGAATAGGGGACACAATGCACTGCTAACACAAGGAGATGGAAATAAGAGACAGCCTTTCTTATCTATACCAGTGGCTTAGACTGATGCTTTTCTTACAGTCATTGAGCAAATTTCATATGAATTTTAAGACTGTGATCTTTCTGGAGTGATGAGCATCAGCCCAGACAGCAGTGATGATGGACAGTTTGCTACCCAGTTTCAAGAGTCAGCTGCCAACCCAGCAATCTGGAAAGCAGGCCTGAACCACATCTGCCAGAAGACTGACTGAACCACAGTCCACAGGTACACCAGGAGAAGAGACTGGAGAGAGTTTTCAGGGAGAGTTTTGAAGAGGATGACACAGATAAGCTTTGGCCTGACATGCAGGGAGCCTAAAGGGTGGCCCTGCACCTTTCAGAATAGGGGCTGATGTAGGTACAGTAGTGCAATAATGTGCTTTGAAAATCACCCATGACAGTCTGTAAATCTGCTGAATGTGTTTCTCCCCCTTACCATCTCCTTATACTCCCATAATACAGGATATGTCTGTTTTCAGAATTCAGAGAAGCCTAGAATAACTCTTAAAAATAACAAGGAAGACTAGAGGCTCTGTGTGAAGCTACTTACTGACATTCTGATACAGACACCTTTCAAGTAGAGACTAACACTCTGAAGATAGTGTAGCTGTTGCCTCTGAATGCTTCAGCCCAGGCTTCATACTTCAAGGTTCAAAGCATCAAGATGAGATACATGATCCTACTTACTAAGCCTGAGGAAGCAGAGCTTATATGGTGAAAGATGAGCTTTAAGTACATTGCCTTAGAATGATTTGATATGCAGTCAATAAAAAAATCCACTCACTCCTTCCAAAGTTCAGCCACAGAACTTAAACTTCTATGCAACCATCAGGAAAGAATCATTTGTCATGATGGTACCATTTTAAAAACAAGATTCCTGCAATGGTGGAACTGGCCTGAGAAGAGAGCGCATAAATAGCCTTGCAATTTTGTAATATTTAGAATTTAATGAATTGCGCATTCAACTGTCTCCCTTTACAAGACTGCTCTCATTTGCCCTCGCTGACCCTATTCAATTCCTTCATTCACAAACATAAAGGCTTCTGTTTCAGAGCAACAACTGAAGTATTTGTCTACCAGCCTTCTCTAGAAGCAGAAATAGTCTAGAACATCACAGGTACTTCATAAAATACAATCCAATATGAAGCCCACAGAAGAGGAAAAAGCTGTGCAGAAGGCCCCAAGCTCAGGAAACAGCCTGATGTAAATCTTGCTGAGGAAAAGAGTCCTTTCACAGAATAGGACTCTCTAGGTCAGAAAGAGCTGCCAGTCTCTCTCTTGACAATCTCAAATTGTCTACCTTTAGGGAATTTACTTTTTTGACTCCATCTGCATTACACCACCACTGCCATAAGTAAATCATTACCAAAGTCAGTAATACTCCCAAGTCAATAATAGTGACCACATACTCTAGTGGGTTAAAGCCCAGGAACTTTCCACTCAGCTGAGAGACAGAAGGAGTTTCTAAACACTCCAATGGAGAATGCATTTTCCTGGAGACAAGTGACTTATGCTGGCAAAGCACACGGACAATGCTCAACAAGACACATCCACAGTCAGGGTTCTAGCGAGGCCCAGCTTCAGTCTCTCCTGCTTCAGAGGTAGGGACTGAGCAGCACAGCAGGAATGATGTCCTCCCTCCCACTACCCATGAAAGCAGTGGGACCCCTGTTTGTCACCTGTTGTACTCCAGCTGCTCCAAGGAGAAGATGTGCTTGTTGAAATATTCCTGGAGTTTCTCATTTGCATAGTTAATGTTAAACTGCTCAAAACGATTCACCTGCAAGAAGAAACAATTATAAAATGTTACATTTTTGTTCCTGAGCTGGAAAAGAATCTATACCAGCAAAAGGGAAGGTGCCAGGCCTGGAGTAAAGCCAGAGAACATAGTGATCTCAGATGGATATGAGGAGGACAGTATGGAGAGATCCACTAGGAGAACAGCTTTTGTAGCCCACGCAAGGTAAATTCAGTAATTCTAACTCATAGCAAAGCATGCTAAAGACAATTATGTTTCTCTTCTTGGAAGAAATAAATAAATCCCCTCTTAGGTCACTGGGCTTTCTCTTCTGTGAAATATCTGAGCAGTCACTCTATTACTGTTCAACATACATCCCACATCAGCTGTAGTTAGAAGCATTACATGCAGGATTCTCCATGCAATGCAAAACAAATGTAAACTATGTACATGTAGGATTTGGATATCTGGCTGGCATACAAATCAAAAATTATCTATTACAGAAGATCTGCTTAGGGTCTGTATCACAAACCAGACCTTGAACATCAGCCTATATGAGTATGGCTGGCAGAAATGGGCAGCTAAATGCATCATCCTGCTTTCAGGGGAAAGTGGCAGGGTAGAGATTCCAGAATGCCCTATGCTATCCTTACCAGGATGCAAACCCACCAAAGTTTCTTCCAATATGCATCAATATCTCCAAAACCAACCCGCCCCAAAAAAACAAAATCCTGACCTGAAAGTTCTCGAAGCCAAAGATATCCAGGATGCCCACAGACTTAAAGTTTTCCTTGCCTTTGATCTTTGTATTAATCTTGTTAATGAGCCATGAAAAACACTGGGAATAGAGTGCCATAGAGAGGGAGTCCCGGGAGTCAGCTGCCTGTAAATACAGAAAAAATGAGTCACAAAGAAAACAGAAGACATAAGGGCCACATGAATCTCTATGGGACTTCAGGTTCCTCCACTCCACTTCAGGCTTCTCACCCTTGTACTGGCTGTGTATGGCACAGTATTTATTTGAAACAAGTTTTCAAGCAGCCAGGCCACACACAGACAAACCATAATCTCTGGTTACTGCACTTGAGAGGGTGAAGGAAGTAACAAAACCAGTGACCACTTTTAGAACAAGTGCTGGGCCAGAGAAGGTGGCAAAATACCTCACAACTAAGCCCACAGCAGTAATTTCTATCACCTGAGCCAACATTTGCTGTGACAGGCAAGGTATCTCGCTTCAGCACTCCTAGTAGAGCTGTCAAATGGGTGTCTGCTCAGTTTTCAAAAAACTGGTAGGGCAGGATTTAATAGACTATTCTGTCACCATGTTACCCTCAAAAAACTCCCTTTCCAAAGCATCCCTGCAAACAGCATTATCCTACTGGAATCCAGTTAGGCTGGCCAACAGCCAGGACACATGCCCCAGAAGTTCATGGGTTAAAACTTTTCTGCAGCTGACCCAACATCCCGTGCAGATATCATAACCAAGTGTCATACCCGGAAAAAATAACTTAAATTGTGATCACCAAGGCAGTAGATAATTGGGTGTATGTAAGCGTGTGGATGAACATCCAAAACCAAACTTTTGGCATCTCGAGCAAAAGCCTGATAGCTGCACAAGGAATGGGCTGGTTGCTTATTTTGGTAACACTTGGACAAACGAAAGCAGCACACCTTAAATCCTCCAATTAATAAAGACATGAGATAGAACCACAGATTGGGGGACTGATCATGTGCTGTTCTTCTGCACATACACTATTTCGAATGGGAAACCAGAGTTTAGGGTTCTGGAAAGAAGAGAAGGCCCAAAATAAAGGTCCCTAACAAGAAGATCTGATCTCAGAGGACAGAAAAAGGAGCCAGTAGAGAAGATGACAAAGATCACAACTGGAAGAAAGATGCTGGAAGTGGGGAAAGATCCTGGAGATTGGACACATGGAGATAAATGTCAGGGCATACCCAGGGACCTTGGCTGAGGGACCTTGGCTGGTAGTACCTGAGACTGATAAGTGCAACTGGACAATATAAACCCAGGCAAGCTCTTGCCCAACCATCCTGGACAAGCTGCAAACTCCCAACTGGGAAAAGAAGTTGACATCTAAAGAATTCCAGAGAATGGGATGCTGAGGGGTGAGTGAGCCAGTACATTAAATACTCAAGTAGGGTGAAAGCTGTAATCTTGTCATTTCATAAATAAACTGCAGTAAATACCTTACAGGTTGTTTCCCCTGTCTCACCTGTGACACCAGCAGGACAATTCCTTCAGCAGGCCAGACCAGCAATGACACATCTTCTAAATGCACCCTCACCCCCTTCAGTTTTACAACCCTAAATAACATGAGCTCTTTGCTAATGGCACAGGCCAACTGTTTCTGACCTCTTCCAGTGCCTCACAAACTTCTGAGGCCCAGCCTGCCAGATCCTCCTTTTCACCCGACTATACTGGTTTTCTCTTCCTTTCTCTTCCTAGGTACTATTTCCTCTTCAGCAGCTCAAAGTTGACACAGAATGACCTCCCTTCTCCACAGAAGAGAACATTGCAGAACATGGGCACACATGCCTTTTCTGGATACTTCTTCTCTCCATCAGATGATCTGCCTTATTGGTTGGGACTAAGAATGCCCTCAAGGCCATGCTCTGTAGTGTAGTGGTTACACAGTAAGTTGGGCACATTTTCCAGGAACAGGACCTCCCCATCCAGCTATAAACAAAGCCATTTTCCCCACAGTATGGCTCAAACGAGATTCTCAAAGGCGCCTTTCATCCTCCCTGCTTTGCCTGCCTTTAGGCCAATTCATCCATTCAGCCCACTGAAATGTCAAAGCTCAGATGGGGAATGAGCCCACTACATAATGAGAAATTCCCAGCAACTCTATCCCCACCACAAGTAGGTAGCAGGCTCTCAGGGCTTAGGCAGGAGCAGTCTTTACAGGCCCAGTGTCGAGTGCAACAGGCTCACCTAGCGAGGACAGCTGAATGGCAGCATCCACTTGCTGTCACTATTTTCTTCTGGCCTTGGTACTTCACTGGGCTGCAAGCAGTAAGTGTGGGGTCCAATACACACACACACATCAGGAACAGCTATACCATCAGGGAAAGTTCTGTTCAGGGAGACTGTAAATCCTACAACTGCATGTGATTGCTGTAGACTGTATGAAGTGCCTCTGGTATTATCTATTATCCAACCTTATGCACTGCTAGAGGAAGATGCAGCTTATTTAGGACAGACAGCTGAGAAGAAAACTGTAGTGTTGGTACTGAGGATATATACAACAGACTACAGGCTGAAATATAATTTTCACACAATTTCACTTCAATGAAAGGTCACAGACTATGCAAAAAAAGGATACCATTTCTTAAAGGCAAAGCTTAGTTCGTGACATACTAACATGTATGTCCACAGCAAGAAAATAAGCAACTACTCTACCATAATGAGCACTGCTGAGACTTCAGCTTGAGCACAGTGTCCAGTAAGGGGCACTTAAAAGATGTGGGAAAACAGAGACAGAAGACAAAGAGATTTAGAAAATTACTTACAAGGAAGCACTGAAGGAACTGGATTGTTTAGCTTAGAAAAGAGAACACCACATGAAAAACTTCACAGAAGCCAAAGCTTGTAAGGTGGACAGCTGGGATGTCAAAGGTAATCTAAATATGAGGAAAATCTTTTCAACTCCAGACTCCACTGCAGCTAAAGCAGGATACTTAAAGATGCTGTGAAATTCCTTCCATGGGAAATCTGAAGGAGAGTTAGACAGACATCCATCAGAGAGAGTCTAGTAACTCTGGCTTCTCTGCCAATGTAGGCGTTGGATTGATAACCCTCTGCAGCCTGTGCCAGCACATGATTTCCATTACAGATGTTCATTTTGCTACAACACGATGCCTTTTCCATCCAAGTAATAGTACTCCTTGTCTTCCAGTGTCTTGCATTTTATTAATGACAGAGGATTTTCTACAGTTATCTGTGCAGGGACCTAAAACACCAAGAGTGCCCTCAAGTGATCAGCAACACCACAAGAGCTACATGTTAGTTTATTCAGTCCTCCTTTGTGGTTGTGTGGATAAGGAAAGAAGCTGCTGCGGGGTAACAGCCTAACATCTGCCAGATGTTTTGTGGGAACTGTGTGCCAGCTTTTACTTTCCAGTAAACACAGCATAACCTGGGAGTTCTGCAGGTTAAAGCATGCACACGTGCAATTACAACAAAGCATCCGATGCACCTTCTGCATGACACAAGTATGACCAGTTCCTGGTGAGTGAGGGCGACTTAAAACCATTTGAATTTGAACTCTCCTGTAAAGCCTGAAAAGTAGAGTCAACACTGGGACTGAGCTACCAATAAGTGCAAAATACCTGAGGAAATAGAAGGCCTTAGGCTGGAATGGGTAACACAGGAGGAAGACTCAGGGCCTGGAAATGCAGAAGTGGCAGAAGTGAAAGCATACACTAGGATATACACTTACCTGCTCCACAGTGAGAGGCGAGCTGATCTCTTCCCCACGGAGAATCATGGACCTCTGTGTCAGTACTTCAGAAAGCTGAAAGGCGTCTAAGCCCAGGAGGTCACTGGCAACATTCAGCACTACAGGAAAGATACACTTTTTTCTCCTGCATGGATCCCCATCACTCAAGGATATTTTTGAGCTCGGGGAGGAAATCCCAGGGACTTCTACAAGGCAGGTGACTAAACCCAGCACAAAACACACTCCCCCTTACTTGATTCTCTAGGGCATACCCAAAGCTGTAGGCTCACATACCCAGTCTGAGGCTCACATATCCATTATGGACCACAGTCCATAATGTAAGTCAGCCTTCCTGCTGACAACAGGAAGAGCAAAATACTATGTTAAAATTAAGAGCCAGCAAAATACTGCATGGGAAAAGATGTTTTTGTAAAAGCACAATACTGCAGTCTGAGCATGGGATTGCTAAACCTGGATGTTAAGAATAGAGGCAATTAACTTAAGACTTGAAGCACCTGTAATATATATTTATTGCTTTTGTCTGTTTTGGGACTCACTTTGCAGACTGGCTCAGATTAGGTAACTGTAACAGAGTGCACACTAGCAACTGCTTCAAATGAAGATGGGGAAATGTCTCTAACAGATTACTTTTATCTCAAACTCGCTCCTGATCCCATTTCTTCTATCTGTTTCAATGCAAAAGAGAAACTGTGAGGCTATGGATTCAGCCTGAGAATATCCAGGAGCACAAATGGATCAGAGAGCCACAGACCAACTAAATCCCACTGGCATCTTGGAGCCATGCATCCTGTGGCAATGCTTTTGTAGGGTTAAACTACAGGGAAGCTGCTGGTGAAGGTACTACAGACCAGCATAACAAAGAGAGCAAGGAAAAGGGAGAGGGCTTTACTGGGGGCGTTTGCATGGTCTGCCAAGTTGCTAGGGTCCTACTTACCTGCTTTTGTTGTAACCTGGGCCCCACCAGCTGTCATGAATTCGACGTTTCCCAAATGAAGCGTGCCAGAAAGAAGTTTGAAGATGTCTCTGATTTCTTCAGTGCTGAAGTCCACCACCTTCATGGCAGTCTATGCAAAACCAAACAGCTGATGTTAGCTGCATGTACAGCCAAGTACAGTGCAACTCCCAGAGCCAGGTCCAGTGTGTGAAACTCAGAATTACAGTCACCATGAATACAAATGAAATGGGGTGGCACAGCTCCTCTCTCAGCTATACATTTGTCAATGATCTTTATTGTCCCCCATTCTCTCCTACATCTGCTCTATTGCCACCTAAGGCAGGTGGGCATTTGCCCCATCCTCAGGTTGGACTTTGCTGCCAGCATTGACAGTCTGTAACAGAAAGAACATGTTTGTGCCTTTGTGAGGAAATCCTGCCCTGAGCACTGGCAGCACAGGTTACAGATGTTACTGGATGCCTTCCACATTCTCATTTATTTTCTTCCCTGAAGAAGGATCCATATAAGATACTTAATTTACTCTGATCCACATAACCCCCTTAATTCATTCTTAGTATAGCAGACTAATGCAGAAAGATTTAAAACAAGGCTTTCAGCATTAACTGCTGGATGGTTGGAAAGAGATTATCATCAGATAATACGGAAGTATGGAACATTCCCTCTTAGTACCTGCATGTGAGCCAGGGTTCTTGGGGCATAAATTGACTCTGAGGCGTAGGACCTAGTCCTCATGCACTCACCCTGTCAGTGGGACACTCTGAGGTTCTAGTTCCCTTTTTCCTCCAGCATCTCTTCAGCAGAAGAATAAACATCATAATGCCATTGAAACTTCTGCTGTACAGGTATTTCCTTCCTTTAAATCCCTTAATTCCCTTAAAATTAAAGGAGCTACTGAAATCCTAAGCTGACTCTACTCCTCTTGCCTATCTGGTTTCACCTACATTATTAAAACCTTCTGGTCAACACACTTTTATCAAATAAAACATGAATTTACACATTCATCCTGCTAATCCCTTAACCTCTGATAAACAGATGTCTATTGAATCTCTGTGGTATTTCAGAATAGGTGATTTGCACTGGTGATATAACTTTAATGGAATATTTCTGGAGAACTGTACCTTCAGACTGAAGTGTTCCCCTTCTAATGGTCAGTGTGAGATTTCCTGAATCAGGCTATCTAGGAGGTTCCCACGAACCATTACAGGGCGGGGTTCTGCTCCCCCAGATTCTCTATCATTCTACATTATTATTCATACTGACTGTTTCCCAAATTCCCCCATTTCTGTATGCTAAAGCCACTTTCTGAGTCTTATTTTAGCTGAGTTTTGGACTTGCTGAACACCAAATTTTGGCTTAGGGCAAATTAATTCTGCCTGTGAAACCCAGACCATGCAGCATGTTTAGCCCATGAGACTGTGCCCAAAAGCTCAGGAGGAGTTAGGACTGGACTCACCATGACCTTACTGAACATCTCTACATCATTCAGGTTCTCATCAGTCACACAGCCAGACTGGTTCAAGTAGCGGTAAGCCTCTGGCTCACAGAGGGAGAGGCTCTCTGAAACAGAAGAAAAAGAGGCAGGGGAGAGTCAACAATTTATTTAGCAACCAGTCTTTTAGTTCATAGAAGAGGAGGGTGTGCTGTAACAAAGCTTGCAGATGGCATGCAAAATTATTTAGAACAATCAAATCCCAAGCTGCAGAGTCTCAGAAGAATATCTCAATACTGAATTAATTCAAGAAAAAAAAATAATTCTAGCTCCAAAATTGTACAGAAAAATAGTTTTAACTATATACATATGGTAATGACTTCTAAACTAGATATAATCACCTGACACAAAGTTTAGAGAGTCACAGTCAGATTTCTGAAGACATTCAGTGCTAAGCAGTTAAAAACTGAACATAGTTCACAAAACTAAATGGAAAACCAGATTTAGGTCTCTGTATATCTGCTGTGGAACCACGTCTTAACACGATCTGCAGATTTGATCCCTCATTTTGAAAAGAACATAGGAGAACTAAAAGATCAGTGGAGAAAGGATGGAAGGATGATCAAAAGCCAAAACCAATTACAGATGGGGCGGTGAAGCAGCCTTAGGACACCAGCTGGGAGAAGTAGATGGGGAGGAATAGGAGAGATCTTCTGAAGAAAATGATCTGTTTTGTACATTTTCCCTAAGCAATTGATAATAACCATGATGCCCCATGATTTTCCTTTGGTTTAGACTGGTCTCTGAATTGACTTAAGTAGCCATTCCTGCAGGTACCCCCTAAAACTGAAATCCTATTTCCTTCTACTCTGTCAGGCCCAAATCTTCCATCCAATTATCCTGTCATATAGACAACAAAAGCATAAAGAAATTCCCCAGGCCCTCAGAACCAGGGTACAATTGTAACATGTTCCTGCCCGCCTATCTGACCTCTCCAGAAACACCATCAGTGCTCAGCAATGCCTGGGACAGATACACACAAATGTTGTTAGGGGAAAGCTGCACTACAAAGAGGATTCATGCACAGGCTGCAGCTGTCACTTTCTCTGTGAGCACTTTTTCAGACCTGCCTCTCCCTTGCCCACCCAAGTACTTCTACTACATTGCTGCTCTTTGTAATTCTTCTTTCTACTATAACCTATACTGAAGGTTTGTTCTAAAAAATTATGTATCAATTTATGCTTTGAACTCCCTGAACAGTTCCCACCAGCAACTGAATCAAGACTCTTTACCCTTTCTCTGTCCCTAGCCAGTTCCATCACTTTATCACTTTGCACATACTTTTTCCTTCAGCACAGAATGTATGAAGTCTTTCCTCATAAGGAATTTCTGTCATCCTCAGCCTCTTTCTCTTAACTCTCCTTCCTGTTTCCCAAAAATCACCATATGGCCGGCCTTCAAGAAGAAGCTACATATCAAGTACCTGAAATATCCATGCTCTAACTGACTTACACCTGCTTCACATGTTGGACTTGAAACAGGACAAGAGACATATTCCAGAAAATGAAATTACCTTTCTGCTCCCCACTCACACCAGCTAGCAGAGCATAAAAGATGTGGTAATTCCTCTCCCCGGGGTTCTGATGTACCACCCTGTTCTGAAACAAAGAATACAAGAGTAGTCAGCAGAAGAAGATCAGATTTGTGGTGGCAAAGGCAAAGAGAGGACCAGGATACAGGTAAATCACCAGGGCCAATGCACAGGAGGGGCTTCTTGATATTTAATGATGGTTTTGTCTAAATAAATTCTACATCAAGATCTTCGTGGCTGTGCAACTGAGCATACATATAACCAAACTGAACTTTGTCAGTTCTGGGCCTGCTCCTCAGTGAATTCCTGACTCCAAAGTAAACTACATCCTATCTGAGATGCCTGCATTTGGAGTTGTACCCCATATTCTTCTCTGTGGAGCTGCATTTCCAGACACTTCTCTCTCCCTTTCTCCTAGTTAAACAGTTCTTTATTGGATTATCTTTGTAGTGCAAAGAGTTCATCAAAGATGGGAGAACAGGATGTGATAGATACAGAACAAACATTGCTCCTCTGCCTCTTCCTCAGTTGGGACAGTTGCAGTAGTAACACCTCAGGAGCTGACGTGCTCTGGTGCACACAGCCTCATCCAGGAGGGGATCTGGCACTGCCACACCTCCTGTGAGGAGAGGGCTCACCCAGCACTCAGTAGAGGTGATACCTACCTTTTCCAGTAAATCTGAACAGCATGTTAAGGAAAAAAACATTCAAATGACTGAAGCACAGATTTCTTGATGATAGGCAAAATTTCTTCTAGATACATTGGGATGAACAACAGGCAACAAATCATGAAATAACTGACACTTTGGAAAGTAGGTAAAGAGTAGTTCTAAACATCATCTTAGATCATCCTCTCTATTCACTGTTCAAGGAGGTATGATGTGCTAAAGAGATATTTAAACGGGTAGGGCCAGGTAGAGCATAGATAACCTAACAAAAGATGAACAAAAGAGGAGCCACATTAGGGACACCTAGAAAGATTAGAGGCCACTCTTATCTGAAAGTCTGCATTGCACACTCTTCCTCTTGCATCAGTTGTCATTTGCTCCTGCAAGAGACCACTATCTTAAATTTACTGAGCAGAGGCCAAACAATCCAAATCTGTCGTTTACAACAGCAATAAATTCATCTGGCTGCTACTCCAGTGGCAATTGATGTGGTTTGCAGTCAGGAGCAGCTTTGAACACACATCAAGAAATGTAGCCAGGGAGCTTTACCTGCCTCATGGAGACAAAAGATGTCAAAGCCTTTGGGAGAGGGGTACCAGGGCATACAGGGAAGAAAGTCATCGTGACAGAACAGAGTTTGACTATATACAGTCTTCACTGTCCTTGTTGTCACTGGAACAGGCTCCCCACAGAGGTGGCCATATCACCAAGCTCATCAGAGTACCAAGATCATCTGGAAAACATTCATAAGTCATATGATTTCATTTCAGGTAGTCTTGAGAGGAGCAGGGAGTTGGACTTAATGATCCTTATGGATCCTTTCCAACTTGAGTTATTCTGCAATTCTATGACTAGGGTTCCAAGGTCCACTGAAGATTTCAGCCCAAAACAGCGACTCATAATTCTCTTCTATAGCCAAATATTGTGCAGAATATATTTATTCTTAGTTTGGTCTCACTTTTCTCAATCACAAATTCATTGGCAGAGCTAAGATAAGTGAAGGACTTTGTGTGGAGCAAACAGGATGCAATCAACCTGGGGGAACTTCTGAGATAGAAAATTCCAGGGTTTTAAGTATCAAGTGTTGAGACTAACAAAGTGAAAAATCAAACTATGTTCCTACCTAATGCAGTACTGAGACAAAAGGTTCCCAGGGTTAGGTGCTGCAGAGCCACAGAACAGACACTTCTTCCCTCTTTAAGTTGCAAATTTGCCCACAGCTGTAAATTGACTTTGAAAAACTTTGATGAGGGATTTCTTGACCTACACTGAGCTTCTCCTGGTCTTTGCTCACTCAATCCATTCCTGGCCCACGGCAGAAAAGGATACAATCAGTTACTCGGCCTCCCTGGATGTGTCCGTGTTGAGAGAAGTGCAGCTGGATGAACTTGCCAAAGCGGCTGGAGTTGTTGTTATAAACTGTCTTGGCATTTCCAAAGGCCTCCAGAATGGGGCTGCAGAAACAAGGCAATGAAGATATGATTAGTGATGGGATACCATTAAAACAAAGCATGTGCACAGTCTTTTGACATTTGCACTGTGTTCTGCTATGAGAGATTTATTTGTTACAGCACCAGCCTGGACAAGCAGGAAGAGTTCAAGGGAAAGGAGGGGTGGCAAGAGCAATTTAACATGCTGCTAGATAAATTTTAAACCTTTAGGATTGCAGTTAATTAAATCAGTCCCCAATCTGTATGGGCAGCTGGTGCTCACACTGTCAAGGACATTCCTCACCAGTGTGGCTTCAGAAAATGAAAGGTGGCAAGACCCAGACAGGTTGTGTCCTCAACACAGCACATCCCATGAATGCAACTGTATTTTTTCAAGGATTTTCAGAAGCATCAGACATATATGGCAAAAACTCTAGCTTTAAACCGCATACTTCTATATTCATTCTATCTTTTTTTCCTTCTGCCTTTGATAAACCATCTCTTAAAATTACAGGCAACAATTTGTTTGGTACTTAAATTTGATACTGGAACACACAAGCCCTTGTTACTTAAATCTTGCTTAGGCTGATATAAGCCACACGTTTTCCAAGTAGAGGGACTATACACACACTATAGAGTTGAAAATTACATTCTAAGAGAATGACATAATTGACTTTAAGTCAAAAAAAAAGGGTGCAAAAATTGAAGAACTTTGTCAGCTGGTCACCTTTGCATCTTCAGAAGTAAAGAAAAAAATTTAAATGCTTGGTACTTGCTTCACCGAACAGTACAGGGGAAAAGCCTAAACCACTCAAACTGACTCATTGAATCCAGGATTAAAATATTCATTTCTTCAATTAAGCCAATTCTAAAATAATCTGAAGGGCTGACAAGCAAGGAATCACAGAGATGCTACAAGAACAGCCTGTATGTTTTCATGTCTAATTTTAAAACATACATAGTTTTAAACAAAAGTTACTGCTGTTATTACCCTGAGAAATATTGGCTTTTAAACATCTCCACAGATCTATTGTGCAGTCCCACTGGAGACTGGGGCAGATATGGCATTATTCACAAATTAGTAAATACAGCATAAAAAATAACCACAACTAGAGACACCCTGGAGCTTGCAGAAAGCTTCAGGCCCTGCAAGTGTTAGCTAAGGGAGAGCTGTGGTTAAGGAAATGCTCAATAACCTTCAGTAAAATCTAGGCAGTATTTTCCTAACATCTCTTGAAACAATCACTTTCAAGTAACAAGGATTGAAATGAAAATTGCTCCGTTATAATGCACTACAAACACAGAAATGCCAGTTAGAGAAATCTGGGTGCACAGATCAGAAAAGTTCCTTGCCCTGGAGAATTTGAACTCTAACACCCACACCTCTGAAACGAGTATGTAAATAAGGACATCGCACAGAAATATCCCACTGAGCACATCACTGCCATGAATCAACAGAATTAATGGGGACAGCCAGAAAAAGGGAGGACAGGGTTATGTTATATGATCACGACAGATGCAATGAGAATGCAGGAGCCAGCTAGCCCATCTTTGTGGCTCTAAATCATGTTAAATTATATAAGAAAAGCAAAAGGAAATATCTCTAAGTTCAGTTTGCCAATGGGCTCACACACGAGTGTGAAGTCTTTCAGACTTACAGGAGGGTGTCTGAGCAGTTGCAAGGCAGAGGGTGGGGTGAGCTGGTTCAGCCAGGCACGAGGGCAGGGGCCTGGGCCAAGCAAATGGCCAGCAGCACATCACAGCATGGCAGCTGAGGCAGGAGGGAACTGAGAGGTGGAGCAGCACAGCAGGAAGGTGATGCTGGCTGCTCGCTAGATGTGGGCAGGATGAAGTCCAGCACTCAAAATAATGGGAATCAGTTTCAGCAGGGCAGCAGAAAGCAAAGTCTGGAGTTCAGAAATATGGCACCATATGCAGCTTCAAGATTCAGATGCACAGTTGAAGACAAAAGGGTTGAAGACATGGAGGGGGGTATAGCAGGAAAGGTGGCTGTGCTGGTATCAGTGGCACCCAACATGAAGAAGGGAGCTTCAGAGTGAAGCAAGCAAGAAAAAAACTGAAAGCTAGCAGAATTTTAATGAACTGATGGATATTTTCAAGAAAGAAAAGAGACAAAATCAACAGTGCTGAAGAATTTTTGAAAGCCTGATTTGTGAGAAATACACCAAGCACAAATGTTCCATACAAGCAATTGATAGGAAACTGATGAACACTTCGTTTGCAATGCTGTCTGAAACTGAGAAAGAATCCAGCATTGTTCCTTGGTATGTGCTGGGCAAGGATGAAAATCCACCCTAAGTGAAGCTGAGGAGGGCCACTGTCAGAGCAAGGGCAGCTGAACTCCAAGCACGACGAGGCAGGGTCTGTAGGAGTGGCAGCAGCTTCGGGGTCTGGGCCAGGTCTTCGGCTTCTTTTCATCAGAGAAGAGGTGACAAATCAGATTCTTGCACTCATACGGCAATATTTCATGTAGCACTAGAGATATACGTGGAACAGGTTGGGATCTCTTCACTCCAGCTCACAGCTGTGGAATCTTACAGACTCAGGAATCACCTGCCCACCATCATAAGCTCTCTGGATCACTGTCAAGTTATCACTTGACTGCTAAGAGTGCTTGAGCCTTCTAAGCTGCTTGCCTTAAAGCTGATTTTTCAGATCTTGAGTCATGACTGTACTGCTCTTCAAAGCTTTTTCCAAAGTGCCTCCGTGCCTGCTAAGGTCTGCACACCTGCAAAGAATAAATCATCCAACAACGGTCTCTGGAACACCAGGTCCAAGGGCAGCAGCCTTTCTGCTCAAGGCTGCTCTGCTTAGAAGCACCTAAAACCCACAATGCTCTCACAGCAGCCTCCTCTGGAGGTTTCTGCAACTATCACAGGTTCCATCTGTGACTAATCTGCAGTCTCAACCTTGACAGTACCAAACTGCAGGACCCACCAGCAAGGTCCTTCAGCCACAGGCAAGACAGTCTGGGAAATTGTAATGTAATTTTTTAAATACAATTCAGGTATCAAGGAAAACAAGGACACAAACAATAAACAGATGTATCTTTCTTGCCTCTTCCACAGGCTTACCTGAAGTCAAACACCTATTGTCCTCCATTTCTTAGCCTCAGCTTTCTTCTTTAACTCAGGTTACACCCACTCCCTCAAAATTCCCCCAACATGGCCGCACAGGAGCCTGGGATCACACTCAGGACTGCTTCTCTCTGTCATTCTTTGCTTCCTTATTTTCTCTGCTGCTCTTTGCTTCTTACTGATTTTCCTCAGTCACATTTTGCTTCTTCAGGTTTTCTGGATACTTTTTCCCTTCATCTCCCTGTCCGGCATAGGTCACCTATCCGCCATGGTCCCTCATGGCTGTCCCTACCCTGGCATGGGTTATGGTCCCTCACGGGTGTCAGGACCTCTTCTGGCATGAAGTATTTTCCCTGGAGTGTGTCTCCATTCCCTCACTGCTGCCACCTTCTCTCCCAAACACATTTGATTCAGGCGCCATGCCTGCCTGATGCCTCATCAGGCGAGCGGTGGCTGTTCCCTGGTGCCAGCTCCCATGGATGGCTCTCCATGAAATCACTTTCAGAACAATGGGAGAGCTGCCAGGTGGCTCATGGGACTCCTGAGGGCAAGACATACCAGCAGCCTGAAACACAGCGAGGTGGGGGAGAGCAGGGGCTCGGGGAGGGAACCAGGAGTAAGGCAGAGACTCACTGTGAGGAGAGCTACAGTTGAGAGCACCAGCACTAATTCTCCAGCTGCCACACACATCCCATACTGCTGCTGGAAAGAAGCCTGATCCATCCACGGACAGCTGGGAGAGCAGCCAGGGTGAGGCATCCCAGCAAGGCTGCAACCTTCGCATTTCCCTGATGTGACACTATCCAGCTTTGTGATCCTCCCTACCCAGGTCTGGCGCTGTCCATGGCCTGGCTGCCCAGAAGGCAGGGCCCCCCAAAGGCAAAGGCAGGCTGACCCAGCTCGTACCTGCTTTCCAGGATGGCTTCTTCCACGTGAGTGCTCTTCTCAGACACAGGGGCCCCGAGGGAGGTCTGGCTCATGGCTGACAGGAATTTCAGGAGCAACTTGGTGCTCTCAGTTTTTCCAGCTCCACTCTCTCCGCTGTTAAGAAAAAACACACATTTCATTCACAAATCCAGGACAGACAGAGCTGGTGACCACCCTACCCGCGGCACAGAAGTGATCTCTAGGAACAAACAAGTGACATCTCCGCTGTGACAAGCAGGCATCAGGCAAAGGCAGGGAGGATGGTGTGGGTGTTCGGGCAGATGTCAAGGCAAATGGAACAGCAGGAGCAAGGCGTGCGACACGGCCATGGGGTAGCCGGTTCTCCATCTCTAACCTTATCAGAACACACTGGCTGTCATGACGCTTCCACAAGCAGCAGTAGCACTCGTTAGCGGTGGCGAAGATATGGGGAGGCAGCTCGCCCAGCCGGTGCTGTCTGTACAGCTCTATGGCATCCACGCTGTACAGACCAGGGATGGGTTTGTAGGGGTTTACTGATGCCAAGATGGAACCAATGTTTGTCTATAGGGAAAAAAACAAAACACAGAAAGGAAATGAAGCAAGCTCCTGGGGAAAAAAAAAAAAATCACAACAAAGCCGGACCCTGAAATAAGTCATGGGGAAGGAGAAAGCCTAAATAAGGACACTGGGCTTCAGCAGAGAGCTCCACAGTTTGGCAAAGAATGTCAAACCCCAGAGAAGAAGCTGTACAGCTGGGTATAGATGGGGCACAGTGAATTTTGCTGCTTTACAATATAACATTCTTATCCTGTTGCATTTGTTAAATTAAGATTATGCAATTTAAAAACATGAAGCCATCTTCATACCCAGCTACTTTGCACAGTGCTTGAAGCTGAATAGCAGAGCCAAGATTGAAAGAGTGTCATGCCCCTATCCACAGTCCTAAGCAAAGGGGGCTTGGCAGGGTTCAAGAGCCTCCTGAATAGAGTTGGAACACACATACACACGTGCAAAGAACCACATAATTTTTCTTCTGCTGAAAAAACGCTGTTTGGTGCAGCTTAAATCATTTGGTAAACCAAATCAAAATTGACAGCTGAAGCTCTGGATTTCAAGTAAAAACATTTTTATATTTTCTAATCACTTTATTTTGAAAATATTTATTTTGAAAATCTCACAGTCAAAAAAAAAAAAAAGAGGTAGCAAGTTTTAAAATAAAATACTCAGAGCACAATACTGAATTTCAAATGAATTATTTTGTGCAGCCAGAAGGAAATTAATTTTGCTTTTTGGGGCATGACTTTTTCGGTTCAGCCAACCAGCTCAAATCCAGTTATTCTCAGAGCTGCTTTCAGAGCAATGGTGCCACCTCTCTCCGAACGATGGCTTTGTAATATGGTCAACATCCATGCTTCTGGTGTGGTGGTCTCCCTCACAGGGACCTCTTGGACTCCTCTACTCAAAGAATACCCGTTCTCAGCAGACATGACCAAGTAAACACTTTGATTGCTGCAGGAGGTGCCAAGCTTTGTCATCAGGGACAACACCCAGCAGTACTTCCAAACCATGAACTAACCACAAGTCACCCAACTGATATAAAAGCATTTGAATGTATCTACTGGAGAAGCTGTTAATTAAACACTTGGTGACAAGGAAGACTCATCAGGTCAAATGAAATCTGAAGTTATAGCAATGCCAGGCTCCAAAGCCAGAAGGCAGACTGATAACATGCTGTAGTCACCAAAATATTTAAACCTCATTTATTAAAGAAGTAGTCAGAGATCATCGGGGGGGAAAAATCACCTAGGCCAAATTGCATTATCAGTATAAACAGGCTATCCTGGATCAAGTCCTGAGGATCCTCTGCCAGTGACATTTGTGGGCAGAAATATAATTCATTGGTAACAAAAGCAATAAGCAGATGATCTTTGGCCAGAGACGTGGAGAGGGAGAGTAAAGCATTAAAATGAGGAAACATGAATTGGGGAAAAAGCATTGTACAGGCATCTGAGGAACAGGCATTGTCCAGAGACTACGTGACAGAAATGTCCATTCTAACTCTTCTACCAGACCTTCACAGCATATTTTCTTCTCAGATGTTTCAGTTTGCATTTTCCACTGTAGTTTCACTAGGAACAGAGCTCCTTTCCAGAGAATTTCCAGGAAGTCTTTTCCAGAACTTCTTCCAGTACAGCCATCTCTTTTAAAGGTGTTCCTAGGAAACTTTTCCACCCTGCAGTTGCAGTATGCTGATGACATGCATTGCCTTATAGGCAACTTCTGTCCATAATTTTGAATCACAGTAAAATCATGTACATACCAGCTACTCTATCAGCAAAGTAATTGCTGCCAAAGAATCTCCAGAGCAGGACAAGCTACATGTGGCAAGTCTGCTTCTCAGGGCAATACATCCTACTTGGATGGTTAGGCATGGCTTTGCTAAGGACAGCATAAAATGCAGCAGTACAGCCCCTGGCTTATTTAATTCACATTCACATTATCTTGGCTCTACTTTTATTAAGGGATACAGGAATTGTAAGAATGAAGAGGGAAGATGCAGACTGTTTCTGTGCTCACATAATTTCCTTCAACAGTTTGGTAGAGCTTGAATAGTATTTATCTAGAAAACAAAAGGTACTGTTGAGCTTGTCAGTATTGCTGTAGTAAATTAATTATGGGTGCCAGAACAGTCTAGATATATATAGATATATACTGCTACCTACACTCCCTGATCAGAAAGAATCCCCTTTAAGAGCTCACGGTGGGGCTAATAATCCTACACTGAGGGGTTCTCCCCAGTGCTGAGCATGGTACAGAGGTCAGGCCCCTTCATACATCTCCAAAAATTTCAGACCTGAGGTGCACCTCTGAGATTCATGCACTATGCAAAGGCAAAAAACAAGGTATAAAGGTGTTAAACTTTAACACCTTTATGCACAGGTGGAGAAGGCACAGAACTAATATTGAATAAGAGAAGGAATGACACATGAGAGCTAGCTGAAAGGCTTAGGGAGATATGGCTGCTATGACACTGCTGGTGCTGTGGCATTTCTGGTACAAGGCACACACTGAAAAGAAAGAGAATCCTGCATCACATTTTAAGGCGTGAGGAAGAAGAAACAGGAGGAATGTACCCAAACGGGTCAAAAGCTGCACAGGACAAGAAGAGAAGCAAGGATATGGGATATGGGCCATCAAAATAGTGTGTGCACATGGGTACTGTCACAGGGTCACAAGGCTGTGTTGACAGACAGGGTGTCTACAGGAAAAAATAAATAAATTTACAGTCTCCTCTGCCTCCAGTGCAGGAGGTGGTTCAGAAACAGGGTCACTTTACTGATAATTTACTGGAGTACAGGTGCGTATGGTTTGGTTGCCTTGATAACAGTTGCTATGCAACACAGACAGAGATTTACATTTTTTCTGTCATATTCTGAAAACTCTGTGTGCACATAGCATGGACAAGCAAGGTAAAAGTAAAGCAAGGTAATGCCATCTTTGTAATCTATCTTCCTTATTCTCTCCAAGTCTCAGCAGAACATTGCCATTCCAGCAGGTCAGGGTTGTCTTGTCCCAGGTGTGCTTTTCCTGGCAAGTCCCTTTCCTAACACTTGTCTCCTTTGTGAGAGGGAAATCAGGGAAATCAGATGACTATGAGTAGTCATCTGTGCAAGGAGAGCAATCAAAAAAAAAAAAAAGAAAAAAAAAAAGGTACAACTGCATGTAAAAGCAGAAGAGTTAGGGAACAGGTTGGCATTTCTAGTTTAGTTAGGCAGTATCTTCATCTGTCTGAATCAGGAGGGATACTCAGCAACAACCTGCATACGTTGCACTTTCCAATCTGCTTGGCCTTATAAACCATGGAATCATCATGGGGAACCTGGGGAATGTGAATGACAGCCCATCAAACATGGATGTTCATGGCGGATACAGAGCTGTGCAATTACCACAAAGCTCAGAGGAGAACATTCATGTTTTGGAGGTTCCTCCACAGAGGCAAAGAGGCCCCTCCGATAAGGGTAGGAACTCATAGGGGTGATGGAGTTGGCAAGGCAGAAAACCCTCTCCAATTCCTATCCTTGAGAGACAAGGATAACATCAGTACTTCACATGCAAAAGTGGCAGCCCTGAAGCTAAACAAAAACCTTTAAGCCAAGAAGGATGAGCACTTACATAGATGTTACCCTGTTGGTAGCGCTGGTGAAGGTTAAGCAGGATGGCAGCTTCGTGCAGATCTCCCAGCATGGACATGTCTTCTACCCCATCAACGCTGGTCTGGTGCATGGGTAGGACCTTTTCTCTGGAAAGGGCGGCCTTGGGGTACTGGAACACCTGGAAGAATGGTGAGAAGGACAAATAAGTTAATGACACCTGGGCACATAGTCTGATTTCCTACCAGGAATGTGCACCTTTATACTTTGGCACTTTTGGAAAAGGAAATTAATAAGACACAGATCTACTCCCTACTTTTATCAGTCACCCTTCTGCTCCTTTTCCTACATATTTGAGCCCTCTGGCCAGAAACGATACAGTATACTCCCTTCTTTCTTACACAGTCCATCTCTCACTTTCACTGCTGATGGGGACAAATCAACACAAGTTTACTTAATTTTCCCTTAACAGGAGCAGGGCGCCAGCCTCCAGCTGCTAGACTAGACAGGTATTACACACTGCACTCAGGACTGTGAATAATGATGGCAGCTGCTCCCAAGAGACCAGGAACAGTCTTTCACAGAAAACACAGGTGAGAACATGTCTCTGACTGTGGGGAAATAGAGGAAAAGCTAATTCACATTCCCAGTTTGGCCCTGCACTCTCCATAGAAGCAGCCAGAGAGCATCTGAAGAGTTTGTCATCCCAAGAGCAAAGGAAAGCAAAGCACATGAGAAGCCAAATAAAGTAGTGACATTCTCTCTGTGTGACGACACATATGTGTATGATACAGCTTTCAAAATATTTGTACAGTGACACCTATTAACTTCTATCACTGCTCTCGGAAGTACTCATCCCTCTGTGCAGTTGCACTCATCTTGCCTCAGTTGTTGCATCCTTCTTCCTGCTAGAGCTTTCTCCTCCTCAATAGCCCACTCTTCTGTTATCAGGTCATTTCCTTCACCCCCTTTCAGCGCAGCTGAAATTATGTGACTGTTCCCCTCCACCACAGGCACGTCCCAGCCCTCCTTTCCTCCTCCTCAAGCACGATGCTGGCATTTCATAAAAGTTATTTCAGTTGCATCCCACTCTTGGATTCAGCCATGCACCATCTCCCACCCAGCATCCAAAGCTGTGCTAGATGGCAAGACCCAAAGAGAGACAGATGGGAGACTTCATATAGGCATCCTGGAGACGGAAACTGGTCCGCAGTAACCTCTCCAAGGAATCTTCTGCTTTTCCTCCTCTCCCAGGGCTCTGGTCTCTACCTCATTTCCATCCCCACTTGTCAGCCCTCCTGGGTGCCAGCAAGAAGCTGACGGGCTCCACAGAGAACGAGCTACAATCTACAGCGCTGCTCCAACTGGCTTCTCCTGCCCACCTCCTTGGAGTGCTCGGGCTGCCGTCACTGCTGGGGAGAGGCCATCCCCGCAGCTGCAGGCTGCAGACAGAATGAGGTCACCCAGCCCCCTTCCAGCCAGCCACCCCTGCGAGTCCCTTGCAGGGTGCTCACAGCTGCAGCACGTTGCAGGTGTTCACCCTTCAGGGCTCTGAGCCTGCACTCTGCCGCTGCAGGGCAGCAATAACCCAGCACAGCATCCCTCACGAGACCACCGTGATGCACAGCCACAAGAGCAGCTGTGCTCCGGGAGGGAGCTGGGCAGGAGAAGCTGGCTCAGTCCCTCAGGTGTGTTCACGCCATGTCTGACCAGTCCCACCTGTGACATGCAAGGACTACTCGGTCTCTTCCACTGGCAGACTCCGTCACAGCCCACTTCTTTCACCAGCCAGGAGGCTTTCAAAAATACACAATTCACGTTCATGATCAGTGTAAAACAAAGCCCAGTCCAAGAAAAAGGCTCTCTCCACATCAGTTTCTGCTCCTGTCTCCAGACCCGTCAGAGAGGTCTGAATGCCAGCAGCAGGACCCCCCCTCTGCAAACATGACCCTAAAGAGAGAAAAACACTTTTTTTTTTTTTTTTTCTTCTTCAGAGCAGAGCAGTTTCACAAGAGAACTGAGGGAGCAGAAAGGGAGAACAGGACAACAAATTTAGGAGAGAGTACAAGCTGCAGATGCACAACATGAACTGGACTGTCAGGAACAAAATCAGTACAGCACTTTCAAATGGAAGGCAGCAAATGACCCCGGCTCTATCTTGTCTGCTGACCTACAAAAAGTTTGGAAGAGGACAAGTAAAAAACAGTATGACGAGATCTTTCCTTATATCTGCCTGGTACTTAGTCATTTACCACTGCCCTGTCAGCACTTGCAGGCATTTGGGCCAGAAGATAAACATTAAGAAAACATTTAGACAAAAAGCTGAGTGGACAAGTATCCTAAAAGATATCAAGCAGCTGGCAGCACCTGTGCCCAGAGGCTGCTATGCACAAAAAGTGATGGGTCAGAGCTTCTTTCCTTGTTTCTGTAGACAAGAAGGGAGAAAATGGAACCCTGGAGAGGAACAGAGTTCCTAAATACACAAGTAAATTATTAGCAGGGCTTAGATAATCACCTGTTATACCTGTCTTGAGACACTTGATCAGTGTTATTCAGTCATCCCTTGCTAAAAAAACTCTGGTCTAATATCCATAGAGTTCAGCAGGTGCTCTAGCAGCAACAAAGATGGACTTGTAGTATTGGTTGTGGTACCCTTGGGACAGAAACACTGCAGAGGTGAAATGTGCTCCCTGGAGGAGCAGTGTGATGCCACATTGCCATCCCAGCCAAAGGCAAAGTTGTCACCTGTCTGTCCCTGAGGCTGTGGAAGTTCATCTAATGCACATCACTGCATGCCTAGATCACAGCCAATGACTTCTACTTTCTCACCAGTGACACACTAAATTTGCCTCAGATTTAGCCCAAAGTGAGAGTAGAATGATCATGACTCTCTCCCAGGCCCTGCAGTGCTCAGGAATAAAGCAAAACCTCGCCAACAAACAAGCTAAGATGAGGCTTGCCAGTGCTGCTCACCGGGCTCATCAAGGGAAAAATTATTTCTTTTCCAACTCAATTCCATCCATTAGTGCCATCCTGGGCACATAAGCAAAGCTCCCACCTGGCATCCAAGTTATATTTATCCATAAAGCATTTGGCTGTTTTGTCTGGATCGTGGTTTCCAATCTTGTGTTTCATAAGCAAAGCTCCTCCTTTCCTCCCAGGAAGTCACATTTCTGATGGATTTATTGCTTGAGGTGTTTTTTAAGGAAGTGAAAACAAATGACAAAAACTTTGAAGCATGACTGGACTTCTTACCTCAGAGCTGCAAGAGCTGCAGGGATGCTGGGCCACAGCAAACATGAGAACACTAGATTTGGGACTCCTAAAAATCAGAGGCATCAGCTGCCCCATCCAACCCAAAGTGAAGACATTTATCAGAGTTTTCACCTGGGGTAGGACTGCCAGTCCCTTCTACAGGTAGGAAGCAATGAATGTGGCAGGTGAGGGAAGCACACAGGACAGTTCTTGTGGGAGGCACTGAATAAAGAAAGCTCTTTAATGATCACCATGTGCTTTTACTGCATAAGCCATAAAGCACATGCTCCTCCAGCATAGTGATTTTTTTTTTTCATAGAAGAAATTTACAAAGAAAAAAAACCCACAGCTTTTTTTTTCACACCTGTAAGCCACCCAGCATTATCCTGAGCATATTTTCCAGCATACAGGGCACAGGCTGGAGGTGGGTGCACCCACACAGAAGCTGTAAAGTAGCATTTCCTGTGTCCTTTCAGAGGTGCCAGGTGGGTTTGAAAGATTTTACAAGGCCACAGCAGCATGTCAGAAGAGACAGAACTGGGGAAGTCACAGAAGTACTCACCAGTTTGTGTCCCTCTGGAGGCTGCTGCATGACCTGTGATCCCTTAAAATGTGTTAGTGATATCCAGCCCTCCCAAAACAAGTTAACTCCTCAAGAGGGGAGTTGAGAGACTACAGTAACCAGATTTTTTAAATCTGTGCTTGCTAGGGGAATTTCCATCTCTGAGAAACAAATCTATAAAAGAATGATGACTTCAAATCTAGGCCTTTCAAGGCAAGACTGAAAAATACAACAGTCCTACCACTGACTCCACAAACCAGAGTTCTAAATCCCCTTCCCCCCTGTGCCCTCCTTTGTTTGCCAGGTAAGAGGCTGAAGAAAACCTGTCTATTTTTCTGTAACAAAGCAGCCACCTGCAGGGCTCATTCACCAGAACAGCTGAGCAGGTCTAATGGCTCACTGCTGGAGGGCACAGTCCTGCCCATTTCCCCATCCTCCTCCCAGCCCAGACACCAGTCTGACTCACCAAGAACCTCCTGAAGGCTGTGGATAGTTTTCCCAGGGTTAGCCAGGTGAGCTGACTCACTGAGGATTTGGATGATCCCCAGAGGTCCCTTCCTACCAATATTATTCCATGAGTACTGCAGTAGATGCACCAGGGAACCACAAGGAGCACAGGGCTGGAAATCAGGCGGGAAGGAAGTTTGTTCTTTTATCACTGTCGGAGAGTTCTGCTCTCAGGGGAGCTTGGCTGCCTTGCTGAGCTGTCCTGTGCATCTCTGCTGACTGGCACAGGGAGCCCACTGCCACGTGCCCCTGGCCCAAAGGGTTGACAGCAAAAGGGGGTGGTGGGGAGCACAAGAACCCTTAGAGGGGCACAGCTGGCACACCTTGGCAGGAAGGGCTGCTTGCTCTGTGCAGCTGCCCCCTTGCAGGAGCCAATATGATGATTTTGCTAGGCTGTTAATGCAACTGCTTAAAAGATAGCACAAGGGAAACCAGGAAAAAAATGAGGTAGGCAGAGAAATTAAGAGAGCAAGAACAATCTTCTCTTTTTAACATTTGTTACATCCTTGGCATAGTTTGTAACAGAGCCAGGTCACTTTTCAGAGAGAAGTGCTGCATTTCCATTGATGAATTTCAACATGATGATCATGCAGAACCAAGAAGTCCATCTTACAGCTTGGCATAGGCTACAACCTCATGCCAACTTCACTTACCATGCCATAGTCTGAGGTGAAGAGAACGTTTCCATTGGCACACAAGCCAACAGTGCATGGCTGCAGCTGGTCCTGCTCCCGCAGCCATACCCTGGCACCCTGCAGAAACCAGAAGACATCCCATTAGAAAGAACTGGAGCCTGTGACATCTGCACACAGGGTGCAAACACCCAAGGAAAGCTGGAGGAAGCTGCAGTATTCAGAGGCTATTTCCAAGTTATGGCTGCTTAAAATATTTAAGTCCTACTTTCATTTTCAGAGAAACTGGTTTTGTTTTTTCTTAATGTAACATGAGTGGAAGAAAAAGCAGTTTAAATGAGCTTCATCAGAAACTAAAGTAAGGAAATACCAATTTTTATAGGAAGTGTCATGGAAAGATACTAACACATAGAATAGTTGGTTTGACTGTCTAAATATTTGAAAACTTGGAATAGCTGGTCATTAAAAGTCATGCTGTAATAATAATAGATAATATAAATAAAGCATGTTTTCAATGCCATACACCCACGCATCATTGTAAGTCAAAATGCATCCAGAAATCACCAACAAACAGCCAAAAGGATTTCACAGAGCTTTGTTTGCAAACTCTGGCAAGAGTTTCCTTTGGGAAATGACACGACCTGAGTGTTTCTCTGATGTACACATACACTGATGTATACACCATGGTCCTGATGTCTGATGTATGTATGCATTGGTGTTTATTTATGTTTATATGTATGATGTTTCCCATACCTTACAACATCTTAAACTGCTCCATATGTCTCTCAAGACATGTCTGAGCACAAACCTAGATTTATGGTAACACACATGCAGGGATCTGCAGGACAGGTAGATCTCATAACTTGGCTACCAAAATAATAGGGAAAACAAGGTTACTGACTTGGCCTTTTCTGCCCTGTCTGCCTGTGGGACCTGGTACAAAGGAAACATCAGGAACATGAAGGCAGATCAGGGTGAGCATGACCTGCAATTACAGAACTAGCCATGAAGTCACACTACATTTCATTTATTGCAAACTAATCACTTCCACGTCTTCCCATAGAATTCACATAAACTCTGCTTAGATAAATATTGAGAAAAATCCAAAGTGCTCAACTGTTCAGTAACATTAGGGCCATCCTGCCTTTCATCGATTCATAGACTGACTTTCTTCCTAATTTCTTTTATGCCCTTATATTATTGATTGTGAGCCTTAAGCCCTTCCTACCCTCTTAATCCCATCAGCACCATTAGCTCTTTGCTTGTAGGCTTAATATGTTTGAAGAAATTGAATAGTGTTTCTATATTACATTATACAAAATGTGAAACACTAATTCTATTTTTAATGATTTGTTTTTAGTTTAGGTGGGGTTTTTTTTAACTACTTAAGTCATTCTAAACACTTTAGTACTCTGGACTTTCCTTACTGTAGGAAATACATCTATAGGCCAACCTCCAGTCCCCCCAGTAAAAGAATTGGGTTTAATGACATTAAAAAGGTGTACATAATTCTACCTTTACTGCTGTGTTCTGGTCTAGAGTTTCCACATCAAGCAGATTAATGTCTCCTCACCAAGTGAATGAAAAGCACCATTGCATCTGATCAGCACCTAAACCCATGGATGGTCTGCAAAGATCATCCTAATGGCCAGTGAACAATAGTGATAGAGAAAATATGGACTCTTATGTTACAGATTTGAGATCCCAGAGAGCTGGCATGAACCATACATCACACACAGATTTTGAGGAACTGTACAGAGGATTTGTTACATACTCCTAGGTTTTCCAAAACTCTGGATGTTTGAAATAAAGTGCCCTGAGGCATCTGGGCAAGACATTGCTGTTGAGAAATCATCAATTTCCTAAATCACATTCTGACTATTGTGCATAAACATGTGAACAGCAACATGTGTTTAAAGAATTTTTCTGCTACTTTCACCAGATTCCTACTACCACCATGGTGGAAAGCAAAGAGTCAGAAAACAGGAATGTTGTGTCTCCAAACAGTGGGATGAAAGAAAGCCTTTTATAAGACACTTAGTGTAAACATCCCCAACAGTGCATTTCAATGCGTTAAGACACCAGTAACGCAGGATGGCAGAGATAAGAGCCTGAGGCAAGTGCAGTTTAATCAGAAGACAAATCTGCACCCCGCCATGCCCAATGCCATGGCACGCACACCCTGCAGTGTGCCACGATCACAGCACCCTCCACGCTCTGACCCTCAACACCAGAGGGCTCCAGGCTGCACAGACTCCCTGAGCTCAGAAATTAACTTGGAGATACAGGCAGTTGAACCAGGAACAGGGAAGAGACAATCCATGGGCATGAATACTGCTATTTAACAGGTACCACTTAGAAGGGGAAAGAGGGGAGATTGGCAATGGGATCACTCAGCTATCTTCAACACATAGAAATTATCTAGAAGTCCAGACTGTTTCAGACCCCTTTCCCAGCCGAAGTCCATGTGCAAAACTATTAACAAATACTCCTCTAAGGAGACATTGCTCTTTTGTACAAGAGGACTATAAGGCAACGTGCTGAAACTCCCAGGCACTGTGGTATTTCAGCTGCCCAGAATTAGTTACTTCAGTTTACTCTGATGTTGTAGCTGTTTGTACAACAGCGATTGCCTCTGCACAGCAGAATAAATGCACCCAGTTATGCTGTTTCCAAAAGGAATATTGTGCTGAGACAGCCAGAAAAGGAACCACAGAACAAATAATTATTGTAACTTCTGCCCAGCATAGCCATAGCCCCATTTCCTGAAAGGCAGAGTTTGTTTTAGTACACCTCCTTCCACCAGTCCTTTTTTCTAAACATGAAAATCCCCGAGGACCCTTGACCAAATACAGGAGCAGATGGTGACACCAAAGAGACTGCCCTCATTTTACTCCCCTCTCCCCCAGATGCCACACATCTCATTGATCAGTTGAAAGGATTAAATTGAGTAGAAAACTTCCAGAAACTGCCAGGCAGCAAGGCTGAACTTCCACAGGAGAAGCAAGGTCAGTAGGACCAAGCACTGCCCAGCAGCGATGTGCCAGATCTGGGGGGCCACAGCTCCCACAGGCACCACAGATGATGGGAAAACCCCGTTCTTCTAGGACAAGAGTAAAAACCCTACAAACGTTCATTCTGGGATATAAAAGGTCCACCCTCACCCACAGACAAAACAGTTTAACAAAATGAAGCAGCAAGCAATCACCAATTTGAAGAGAACGCTTTAAAAGACAGAGGAGGAACAGCAGTGATGATTTTTTGTAATCACTTCTCTTCAAATAAAGCTGGCTAGATACTGATCGTACAGTTAACTCAAGCCCCTTACATAATGAGCTCCTCCTCTCCCAATTATTATTTTACTAGGAGTTTATTAGGTTGTACTATTGCTTTGGCTGTGAAGGGAACAACAGCAGGAACTGAAAGGGAAGAATAAAATAGTAACGTACCAGTTCCTATATCAAGGGCAGGTCACTCAGATGTTAAACAAACTCTGAGACCAACATCCTCATTCCTATGGCCTCAGTAACAATCTGTCCATGAACTTGCCTTGCCACAAAGTGCACAGCAAAGCACAATCCTGAAAAGTGATCCTGTACCATGGGGTTGTAATTAAGAAAATAAAGTTGCTTGCATACAGAGAGAAGTGTTTCTTCAGTACTGGCCCACGGTCACACCATCATTCCTTCCCCTGTGGACAGTGAACTAACTCTAATATCATTTCTCAGTTCAAATAACACATGGCACTTTGGGATCCTAGACTCAGAAATAAATAACATTTCCTGCTATTCATGATATCAAAAAATCAATTGAAGCCCCAGATTTCTTTGACCTTCTGCCTTTTTTATTTTTTAGAGTGGCTGAAACTGGAAGTTCTCCCTCGCATTCACATGCTTGTATCTCATCTCAGGAGATGCAGTATGGTGTGTCAGCAGGGAAAGAATAAGGGAGATCTTGTGTGCTGTACCCAGGGAAAGGGCAGGGAGGCAGACAGGCAGCACACAGCCCCTACTGCAGCAGCAAGGCATCCACACCTTGAAGCAGAGCGTGCAGACAGCAGCTACACCCTCCTCATCAGTTATCCAGCTGGTGAAGACAGCAAGGTGAGCTCCAGAGGACAAGGCACAAAACTCTGCACCTGCAGGTGCCTTGGCTTCTCCTGGGCCTCCCAGCCCAGCGGGAGACACATTCAGGGACGGACATAAGAAAGCACTCCACAACTGTATCACTCTTCAGAAACAAGGCTTCATAGTCAAGGCTTCCTTACTTGCGTGGAGACAATCCATGGGCATCTTCACCAATCTTCTGATTCATCCCCAGGATGCCCTCTGTCTTCTGGAAACTAATTCTGCCCAAGCACAAGCAAGAACGAGCTGTCCCAGCTGAACTTCAGGACACAGCAGTGCTGTCTCTGTCTGAGAGCACTCAGACATCCCATTCCTTCTTGTGCACAAACCTACACAACTCCCAGGGACAGCACACTCAGGAGGGGCTAAACCAGGATGGCTGCATCAATTTTCCAGGTGTTATTCAGAGAGGAAAAGTGCTTTTGTTTGGAAGACACCTTTCAGTGGGTGAAAGGAGCACACAATTGTCTGCTTTTTCCAGTACAGGATGTTTTTAATGTTTTCTTTGTGATTGAACTTGGCTGTTTCAGCCTCCAGATCTACCTACAAACAAAATACTACAAGAGGCTCTTGCAGTGCCTTCCTTGATTTAGGTAATTTTACTAAACCAGCCATTCTGCAAGGGGCAAAGATGTCTCAAAAATGTACACCCCTGCACTGAAAGTCTGAGACAAAAAAATTCTGTGGGTGCTACAAGTTTTCAACTACAAGTAATACATAGGTAACTTACTTTTGGCCTCCTGGCACACTGAGGCTCTTCAGTGGGTATTGGGCATCCAAACCCTGTGTTTCTCCTGGCGATAGATCCATATGCTCCCAGGCTTAGAAAAGGCTCTCCTAGCAGCACAGTGCTGAGCCAGCTCTTTTCCCAGCCTCAGTGGGCTTTGTGGTTATAAGCCATGAGGCAGAGACTGGGCTAGAAAAGCCCTCACGATTCAGACAAAGTCGGAATCAGGTTTCAATAAATGCACTTTTGAAGAGATTGATCTGGATGATCATGAATAAGTGATGGGACAAATATAAAGAGCCTTAGCTAATGGATGTAAGAGTGGTGGGGAGGGGGAGTCCCTGGCAGCTCAGACCCATATGGTAAAGAATGCAACTTTGCTGTTTTTCTGATGGCAGGCTGAAACGAAGCCATGGGTTGTATCTGATCAGCAAAACCAGCTGCTGGAAGGGAGGGACAGCCCAGGAGGTCACAGGTAAAAGAGACAGAAGCAACAGCTCAGTTGGCAGCAGCCAACATGGAGTAGGCTGGGAAGAGGGACAATACCTGCAACAGAAGGAGAGATAAAGAAACAAAAAGTCTACATCTTGTAAGGCATGAGGAAGACACACTGCACAGCAAAAAGGGACTGGATTGGTCCCACGATTCCCACACAGCAGCTCACTGAGCTCAGGCAAACCCTGCAAGCCAGCAGGGCTCAGAGCTGGGCACAAACTGCAGCCATGGGTCCTGCTGCTCCAGAGCTGCAGCCTAGGCTGAGCCGATGACTCATCCTAGTTCTGCCAATTAGCAGCCCCATTCCCGCTAATTAGGGAGCAGAGCCCTCAGTCTGCCAGCAGCTTTGCAGAATAGCAGTATCAGGAAAAGGTTTGTGCATTTTAAATAATCTACGAGCAGTTTGTCACTTCTGGTCACTGATGTATGTGCGCTGCTTCCCACTCCCCTTTCGCCTCCCCCTCCCATCTGTTCTGTTCCTGTCTCCTCCCCCAGTTTGGCTGCTGCACAGCTTCTCATTCTCCAGAACATCTCCAGCTTCAAATATTTCCCAGGAAATGCCTGGTCCATGGAGGTAATTCTTAATCTTCTCAAAGAAGCAACTACACCTTAAAGGAACCACACAAACTGCTTGTCATAGGAATGGAGGGAATGAGCCCCCAGCTGGTTTTCACATATTTCAGAACTGCCCTTCACCATGAGCACAAGGTGCACACAAAGGAGGCACGTGTGAATCCTTCTGGACTTCACGGCACACTCTCTCCAGGCTGTTTAAGATGAGCTGCCCCTTGCAATTCCACCATGAGCAGTGGAGCTACTCTCCTTCTCAGGTGAAGTAAGAGTCCTACAGAGCTTGCAACCACCTGAGAAATTCTCATCGGTCTTGAGAATACGTACTGAATTTTATTATGTTCATAGAAGTAAACACCACTTCCATGTCTACATTACAAGCTCCTCCCTCCCTACAACTTTAATCAGGAACTGAATTAAAATTAGTTGCTCCCTAAGCACATTAGTCACACAGCTATCTAAAGATGTGCATTCCCTGTCACATCACAGCAACACTGGCTTCCCTACATCTCTTCTGTAGCCCTGAAAGAAAGGAGGTAACATAGCACGTGCCAAAGCCCAGCATGGCCCTAGCAAAACTTTCCCTGACCAGCTCATAGCTCCAAACTGAGCAAGTAAAAGCTATCCCAGCCCTGCTCTCAACTTGGGCAGTGCTTCTCAAAGAAGCCTCTCCCTCTTGCCACCAAATATGTAGTGAGGTGGCTTCCTTGCAGTTCAGTCTCTCTCTCAAATTCAGCCAATGTCTTAAAGGCTGAGGCTGGGCTGATGGGCAATTGAGAAGTCTTTGAGGTACACAGAATAGAGCCTCAGGAAGCCACAAGGACACAGTGGTCTGTCACTGAGCAGCCACAGAGCCACATGTCTTGTAGAAATATCAGTCAAGAGCCCTGAAACAATATTTCTTCTGCAATGTTTATTATGCAGAATTTGGGATTATGTCCAGTACCTGTTTGCATCTTGCCACATCCTTGACTTCAGTAATTCCCTGCCCTGTGGAGTTCCACCATCTACTCACACATTATACAGAAACGTACGCTTTTAAACCAGCCTCATCACTGTGAAGCAGAAAATCCCTTCTTCCTGCAGTTAGAGGTAGAGGCGCAGAGGAATTCAATCCACCTTCTCTGTCTCATCCATTATTTTCTGCTCTTTTGCCATGTCTCCCCCTATTTGTCATTTCACTAATAAAGTAATCTCAGGGTTTTTAAACTCTTCATGTGAGCTGTTTTCCTGGACGTTTGCTCGTCCTCGGTGTCCTTCCTTTAAACACCACACAGAAAGCAAGTGGAGTGCCTCTGAGCTGGGATGCACCCACAGTCAATCTGAAATAAGAGTGGAAGTAGAGAAGAATGAGGCAAACAACCCATGTAAGAAAAAAGTTGGGAGAAAGGAAAGACAGACTAATCTATGTTTCACTATTTTCTAAAATCACTGGGTACAAAGGCATGTGCTAATAGCAGCATCCAACTACTAGATGTGGATGGCAGCACTGACAGTTATCACAGAATCACAGAGTAAGCTGAGCTGGAGAGGACCCACAAAGACTTTCAAGTCCAACACCATCATCCCCTTCATAGGACCATCCCCAAAAGTCATGCCATGTGTTCAAGAGTATTGTCCAAACTTCCTGAACTCTGGCAGGCTTGGTGCTGTGATGATGGAGACATACAGAAGTTTTTAACAAACATCTCTGGAAAGCACCCATCTTGCATCACACTGTGATGATGAAGTGCTTTCATTAAACGGAAAGGACAGAAAGCATTTTAAAAATCAACAGGTCCAAGAGTTCCCAGACATCTGTCTAATAAAGTTTCTCAACAGCTGATATTAATTTTTTTAGAAGTCTGGTAATGCTGAGGAAATTCCAAGAGATTGAAAGAGTCAAAGTGGGAGTGAAAGCAAGATTATCCCTAGTAACCATGGGTTGCTTAGTCTGAGAACCCCAGGGAAAATACAGAGGGTTTTGCTCTCAGCTGTTTCACATTAAGGATTCTCTGGCTTTAATTGTTGTCCAGGGACAGTTAACATGTAGAAAGACATCTAGTCAAAAAGGCTTCTTCTTCCTTAGCACACAAGCTATATGAGATAAATAGGACCATGATTGACTCACTGCCCATGTAGAACACAGTATTTCAGCACAAGTCAGCTCTTGAGAAGCAAACAGCAGCAAAGGGATCTCAAAACTGTTGTTATCAACGGGGAAAATCCCTACTAATTGAGGGAGTTTCCAACAAATGCCTGCAGTGACAGGGTCAGTACTACCCTCTATTCTCATCAAAGGCCTAAAATCTAAAGTAGTATTGACAGTACTAGCAGATGCCAACATCTGGTAGGTGAGTACCCACAAGGATGTGACCATCAGTGCAGTGTGGATTCCACAGCCCCCTGTTAGAACAAAACAGGATTAAAGTACAGCCAAACTGAAAGGTCATCATCAGGAGAGAAGGAATGCAAGGAGTACTTCAAACAGAGGAATGTCTTCTGGAAAGTCACAGGCCCAGAGAGGATTGCGAACCGCTGAGCAGGAATTCCCAGGACATTTGGTTGCAACAAGAGCTGATGCATGTCTGGGATGTATAAACAGGAGTAAGGAAGTTTACTGCTTACTTATGCTTTGAGGTGTGAGAAAGAAGGCTTCCAGAGAGAACATAAAAGGCTCAGTCATTTTTGCTATTCAGAAAGATCCCTTGTAATGCAAAAGTATTTGCGAAGATGTTAATGTCATTATGTAGATTTGCCAGAGCTAGGGCTGACCTATCTAGCCCAGACACTGATAGTGGGGGGATTAGAGCAGCATGTGGCCCAGCATGGGCTGCAAGCCTCATCTCTGTCCCTGAATCCCCAACTGACTCAACCCTGCTAAGAGGACACGGCAGCCAGCAGCACTGAGACCCCTCTCTGCTACCTGCTGGCTCACCTTTGCCAGCAACCCAGAGGCAAACCCGTGCCAGAAAATAATTTTTTTTACAGGCAGAGAAGTTATTTGGGACAAAGTGACTCTCATGAAGCAGAAGAAAAGTAGGACCCAAAAACGGATGGATCTGCCAGACACTTTAGAAGTGAAGCAGGATTTATTTTAAAACAAGGTTGTGTAACCACTTGAAGAAACTGCAAAAAGCAAGGAATCCTCCAGAAATAAGAAGCCTTTCTAGAAAGTGTGATTCAGCCAAATCTTCATCATTGGCTTAAGATGCAAGTAACAGGAATAAATAGCACTAATACACCCCCCTCATCCTAACCCTAATTTCCACCTTCTCATCAAACACACTGATGATTGGATCTGTGAGAGGCCCCACCACCAGTTCAGTTGCTGTGATAATTATTGCACTTGTATGACAGGACCTCTCAGTCCCCATGGCACTGTGCCAAGTATAATATAACCCTCCATAGGTGTTTCTCCTGAGACTTGGCTCTACAGCACTGCTGAACTGTGGGTGATCTCAGACAGAAAGGAGGAGGCAGATCTGCAGAGTTTAGGGTAACTGAAAGATAACCAGGAAATCCAGACTCTCACAAGTTTCAGCCTTAATGATCACATGCAGATAGCTTGCATATTCTCCTTAAAGCAAAAGGGGAAAAAAGAAATTACATTTAACATAATAATCACAAATGTTTTGCAAGTGTGGCAAGAAGTGAAACCAGAGCAGAACAAGGTGGTTTTGGAGGCCACAATGGTGCAGCTGCAGGCTGGCCCAGCACAACCTGGCTTCCCCTCATGTGGGGGCTCTCACTGAGAGCCTGTGCCAGCCCACCCTCTTGCTGCTGATGGGATCTGACAAGGTCGCAGCTCATGCAGCCTGGCTCCAGATGAATGCCCTAAGGAGGGAGCTAGCAGGACTCCCTCTCTTCCGCCAGACACTTCTTCATGTCACCTTTGGCACAAGAGCTTTCTTCCTTACAATTGCTGCTCTAAAACAGGGCAGTCTAACCCTTTTTGTCCTATATCTGCCTCTTTAACACTCTGAATGGCTTAGGGGAGACACAGTTGAGATGGAGGATTCCATGTGCAGGAACATCCATGCTACACTGGCTGCATGGATATCTTCAGGGACAGTGGTACTTTTCTTCAGCTGCACTACAAAAGCTAATTAAACAGGGGGGATTGCTCTGTTTGGTATTGACACAGAGAGCATTACATATACAAGATGCTTGTAACAGCATTTCTCTGTCTCTTCTTAATCCCTATGGGTCCTCTTTTTGAGAGGTCACAATATTCTCAGTAGACTGAGAGGAAGTTGTCAGGGGAAGCTGGCAAAGCACATGTTCCTGAGAGCTGGAGAGAGGCTTGGCCAGAAGAGCAGCCTCACTACTAAAGAAGATGATGTTCTACGTTCCTTTTCTTTCCAAGATGGCATTTCCTAAGACAATGGTTGTTAACACATGGGCATTCAGCTTACTGTTATCTGTAAAGACAGCACATCACTCATGGTCAGCATCATCCACATCAGCTGAACCATTTCCCTCATCTCAGACAAGAGTCTCTGGATAGATTCTCCTGGACATCTGGCCACGTTCCTCCCTCACAGGAGCTCCTCCTTTTTCCAACTGCAGGGAGCATGGGAAGGGCAAACCAAGCTATTGAGAAACCTAATCCAGCCATGTACAAACCCCTCCCACCCAGCATAACATGGGCTCCCCGGGGACACAGGTCTCTGGATGATGCATCCAAACAGCTTCAACAGAGAGGCCAAAAACGGTGAGAATTGCGTGTGCAAGCAAAAGTCAGACCAGTCCTGTACCTGCTGCACCCAGGAGTCAGGCAGGCTCCACACTGCAAAGGTGCATTCAGAGTCAAGTCCTTTCAGTTGTTCTCCTTACCTGTGTTCCCTGCCTGAAAGTGTTTACACACATGATTTTACTCTGGGACTAATAAGCCATTAGATGCCCAAGGCACAGTAAATTCAGTTGAGTGTCTTGTGGCCAGTAAAGGGCCCCACTGTAGACTCCCTGATGGCTTTGTGGAGTAGTCAGGCATATTCCACTTGCATCAAGCAGTCAGCAGTCAGGGCAAAGATGCCCGAGCTTTGCAAAAAGAAACCTGCCAAAGGTGCTCCCACCTCAGTTTGGGGCCAAGAAAGCAGCTCAGGTGCACACATGGTGGCAACTCCAGCAGCCTTAGTACTCCTTCACAGCCTTGACTCTGAGGCTCCTTCCTGACCTGCATGTATCCTCCAGGGGAGAGCTGGATCCTCTCCCTATCTCCATGGCAGATGTCCCAGGCTACAAAGAAGAGAAGGGCTGTGGCCAGGATGGGGATGGGGATGGAAGGATGGGGAACATGTGGAACAGTAAGGGAAGACCATGACAGCTGTAGAGATGACAATTCCAATCACCACAGACATGCAGGACATGAACAGAGAATTACCCCGCCTTTCTCTCCCCATGTCAGAAAGCTTAAGAACTTCAGGGGATTTATTTTACAACACAGATGAAAAGCTTGGGATTTCACCACAAGAGCAATGAGGAAAACTGTTTAACGCTTTAAATGCCAGCATTTCTAGGCCAGTGGCACATGAGGAAAGCAGCATCTGTGACTCCCCTGGATGCTGCTCCTCAGTGCAGACTGACTATGGGACCGTGCGAACTGGTCACTCCAACTGGAGTGCAGAAGGAGAGGATAGGAGAAGTGTCTCCTTTAACCATGTCCACGACATTCCTGCTCCTTAGGGGGGAATTGGAGAGCGAGTCACATCCTCTGTGTCAACCCCACATCCTGCCCACACTCCAGACACACAGGGAAAACGTCATCTGTCACCATGCCACAGCCCTGGCCTCCAGGGCCCCTCCTCCCTGCCTGGGCACAGGACTCACTGCAGCAGCCAGGCAAGGAGATGGCAGAGCACCCTCACGGCTCCTGCACTCCTCACACGTGCCATCATCCGTCACATCTCTGAGCCATGCAGCACAGCAGACATCCGATGGCAGAGGCACACACACATCTCCGCGCTGAGGACGAAGGTTTTCTGAAGGTTTTCTGATCTGGCCCGCTTGGGACATTGCAGCAGAAGAGCAGCAGCACCCACCCCAGCAGCTCGCTGTCCCTGGGGTCTGCAAGCACAGGAGGGCACGGCGCATGGGAAACCCTCCCACAGTGTCGAGCTGGCACAACCAGCTAAAACTGTTCCTGCCTCGGTAGAACCAGGATGACAAGTAGGTTGAACCCTTCACAAAGCCACTGTGGTCTCCAGCATGCCAAAGGGGGAACTAGGGGAGCTGTGAAGACCCATGGCATCCCCACCTAGCCCCAGACACTGCTCATATAGCTGAGTGTGATAATCTAAATGCTGCAAGCACAGCATGGGAGCCTGCTAAGGCAAGACCAACAGCACGCTGGGGTCTTAAGCTGGTTTAAGCTATTCACTGTAAGATATGACATGCATCCCCTGGGACAAGCTCGTCTTCTGCTGCTACAGAAAGAAGTGAAGCAACTCCCTTCTACTCAGGCTTTCCCTCCCACCAAGAACCCCCCATGGAGAAGGAGGAAGAGTGGCTGGGGTGCAGCAAATGCCAAACATTCCGGCTCTGGGGAAGCCACATTCCCTCTCTCCCACCCCCACTGCCTTTCTTGCAAAGCAAAGTCTGATGCTTTCCTGCACGCACTCACGCCAGTTCTCCAGCCTTGCCTACCTTGCTTCATCCGGATTTAAGTCTGTGATTTACAAGAGATGCATGATTCTTAGAGAGACTCTGGCTCCAGGACTGCCCCTCAGCACTTCCCTGGAAATCCCTATTTCTTCAGTTAATGGCAGAATCATGCTTGGACAGGTGGAGCTGGACAAGACAGGCAGTCCTCTGACGGGTGCTACTTGCTGAGGCGTGCACCTCTGGGTATTCCCTTTCCAGCCTGCCATTCCCATCAGTTCCTTCAGGCCCCTCGGTGGCTACTCCTGTTGCAAGAGGCCAGGAGGTTCCTCGCGACAGAGGGGTGGGCATAAAGGCTCTGGTGAAATGGCCCTTTGGGAAACCCTGGCCTTCATCTGATTAAATACAGACGGCCCAGACCTCCAGGAGCAGCAGGTTAATCAGTTAATGGCTGAAGGATGCTGGGTGATGCACTGCCGCATGCTGCGGGGCAGCCCCAGCCGCACAGCCCGGGGGCAGCCACTCCTTCCTCTCTGGGGCCAGATCTGGGAAAACATCTGTTCTGATAAAGAAAGTGCTTCACCAGGGAGGGGACAGGCCCGAGCCCATCAGCTCCTCCAGCCCAGCGACCGCGGGCTGCTCCAGAGCGCTGCTAGCTCCCCATCTGCACCCGTGACTCACGGGGCTATACACTGGGGTTAACGGCCTGGAAACCATCTTGGGCTGGAGGGGGGCAGATGTGTCATGCCCCCGCAGACCTCGAGAAGGCCCCGTCACCCCACAGTGCCTGCCGAGCCCACCGCCAATGCCACGGGCACCCACTGTCACCCAAAGGTCCACAAAGGGCTGCCCTGGCCTTGCACCCACCTGTCCCTCACAACCAAAGGCATCACCGGGCTGGGCTGTGGAAGCCTGTGTATGCTCGGGCAAGAAAAACAGAGGATTTCGGGGCGCCTGAGCTGTGCCCGGCACCCGGCCCCGCGCACTCCTTGACTCGCTCCCCGCGGCAGC